>OW121742.1:31707709-31975209 GCA_933228675.1 Stomorhina lunata
ACAAAATACACAAGAAAAATCAAAATCAAAAAAATCAAAATCCAATTTATAGCAACAAAATACATGTTTCGAGAGAACAAAGAAATATAATATCGAACATTGTTGCCACGACACTGATATTTTTGTAAATATTGCGAACTTTTTTTCAAAACGGAAACATATTCTAATATTAAACAATTTAACATCTTTATATTCTTTAGATATTTTCGATTCAAAACATTTTCTATAGAAACATTTTTCAAAAAAATTTTTTTTTAAAAAATGTTCATAGAAAAATTTTTGATAAAAAAAATTTTCTATAGAAAAAGTTTTGATAAAAAAATTTTTTATAGAAAAAGTTTTGATAAAAATTTGTTTATAAAAAAAATTTTGCATAGAAAAATTTTTGATAAAAAATTTAGTATAGAAAAATTTTTGATAAATAAATTTTCTACAGAAATATTTTTGATAAAAAAATTTTCTCCAAAAATAACTAAATATTTGATAAAAAAAATTTTCTACAGAAAAATTTTTTTATAGAAAAATTTTTGATAAAAAAACTTTCTATAGAAAAATTTTCGATTAAAAAATTTCTATAGAAAAATTTTCGATAAAAAAATTTTCTATAGAAAAATTTTCGATAAAAAAATGTCTATAGAAAAATTTTTGATAAAAAAATTTTCTATAGAAAAATTTTTGATAAAAAATTTTCTATAGAAAAATTTTTGATAATAAAATTGCGAAAAAGAAGAAAAAATTTTCTATTAAAAAATTTTTAATAAAAAAATTTTCTATAGAAAAAATTTTCTATAGAAACATTTTTGATAAAAAAAAATGTCTATAAAGAAATTTTTGATAAAAAAATTTTATGAAAAAATATTGATATTTGTGGCCAATATATCAATTCCGGGAAGTGTGACCTATGGGGGCACCATAAATAAAGGACCGATTTTGATGAATAGCCATGGTGCCATTTAAAAAAAAATGTTCTATGCCAAATTTCATCAAATTATCTTTAGAATTGCGAACTGTAGTTTGATTATAAGGTTTACTTGGTGGTCCAGCCAGCCAGACGAACGCACATCTCTAAATCGACTCAGAAAGTGATTCTAACCCTATTGGTATACTAAAAAGTGGGTCTAAGACAAATATTTCTATGCGTTACATATATCAGCACAAACTTGTAATACCCTTTACACCTATGGTGGTGAAGGGTATAATAAATAAAGACACTAGGTCTCCTCCTTCACATTTGCCTTAAAGAAACCAAATCTTTAAAAATTTCAAAACTGTTTTTGAAATTCCTTTTATACCCCAATAAACTCCTACCCGGTCATTGCACTTTGCTAAAAATTTTGGAAATAAAAATCGAAATTAAGATCCACAAAACTAACAGAAAAAGTTGACAAAACAAAAATCATTCGAAATGCATGAATTACCTAACAAATCCAAAATATCGTCTCATCACCAAACTGACTGCCACCTACATGTGTGTTGCACGTTTCTACCGAAAACTGATGGTAAACTTGTGTTTTTGACTTTTTAATATGAAATTTTTCTTCCATTTGTTTTGCTTTCCTTTTGCCTCAAAAATAAATTTATATTTGCCACAAAGTTTTTTTTTGTTTTGTTTGTAGTTTCAGTGTCCGCCACATGCAACAAAAAGCTACTTAATTGTTTTAGGTTGATTTTGTATATATATTTTATTTATTTTAATGTAAAACAACAAACAACAAGTGTAATAATTTTTCATTTTGAAAATGTTCAGACTCAGCCAGACAGACAGACAGACATTTTTGTGGAAAACAAACACTTAGCGCATTATTGTCAAAGGTATAACCCAGCAAACACTGATAGCAGAGACACAAATCATAATCTTTAGCAGAGACAATATTGCAATCAACAGGTCTCTGTAAAAATTTTAACAGAAATATTTAACAGGGACCGAAAATAACAGTTATTTTTGAATTTTTGATTAAAAAAGCGACCGCAAGGAAATGTCGGAGAATTAAACTAAGTATACCATTTTGATAGTCTTAGACCAAATTTTCATAAAATGCGATGCTTTTTAAAAATCTGATTTTTATTTTTTAGAAAAAAATAACAGTTATGTTTTGATTTTTATTTTTTTGAGAAAAAAAACCATTATTTTTAACCTTTATTTTTTTGAGCATAAATAAAAGTTATTTTATAACTTTTATTTTTTTGAGCAAAAATAACTGCTATTTTTGACATTTATTATATTGACCATAAATTAAAGTAATTTTTTAATTTTTATTTTTTCGAGCAGAAAGAAAAGTTATTTTTGTGTTTCCAACCCCAATTATTATTGAAAAACTCAACTCCATTAATTTTTGAGCATATGCAAATTATTTTCACTGAAAAATTATCTTTGTTTGAAAAAATTTTTCAATGAATTTATCATGAATTCAAACAAAAATAACTTTTATTTCTGCTCGAAAAAATAAAAGTCAAAAAATAACTTTTATTTCTGCTCGAAAAAATAAAAATCAAAAGATAACTATTATTCTTGCTTGAAAAAATAAAAGTCAAAAATAACTGTTATTTTTGCTCGAAAAAATAAAAGTAAAAAAAACTTTTGTTTTTGCTTGAAAAAATTAAAGTCAAAAATAACTGTTATTTTTTATCGAAAAAATAAAAGTCAAAAAATAACTTTTTTTCTGCTCGAAAAAATAAAAGTCAAAAAATAACTTTTATTTTCTGACTTTTACGATAAAAGTTATAACAGTTAGACCTACCTTTTAGTATACAAATAGACTTAGAATCACTTTCGGAGTCGATTTAGCGATGTCAGTCCGTCCGTCCGTCTGGCTATACGGCAGGCTGGCTGGACCCCCATGTAAACCATGTAATCAGGTCGCAATTTAATTTTTGACACAGATTATTTTTTTTGGTAATGGGACCATCTTTATTGAAATTCGTCAAAATTGGTTCATTATTTATGGTACCTCCCATAGGTCCCACTTCCCGGAATTGATATATTGGCCACAAATATCAATATTTTTTCAAAAAATTTAAAATGGAAACTGCTTATGTAAACCAAAATCCCTGTACCAAATTTCGTTAAAATCGATCCGCATTTGACCATAGCTCCCATACAAACTTATGTGTCAAAACGCACTAAATGAGACCAAATTCACTAAAACGCTCGTAAATCTGAAGATAATGAGAATTTTAGGTTTAGTTTTTGCATACATAATTCTCGTAAAAACCGAAATCAATTTGCCAAATTTCGAGATAATCGGTCCACATTTGACCATAGCTCTTATATAAGTCCAATTGACGAAAACAGCTTAAATGTGCAAGTTTTGAGAATATGTTTGTATGATGGCAAAATTTAGCAAATATTTGTCTTTATACAGGAAAAAGAAGTCCTTTGACTGTAGTGGCAAAGGGTATCGTATGGTCGGGCTTGACCGACTATAGCACTTTCTTACTTGTTTATTTTTAAATACATATGGGCAAGTCCTATGTGATGGATGTTAAATTTGTACGGATTTTGTTGTACTTAAATGAATCCCATTGTCGTTTTACAAGAGATATCTTTGCACAGATTTCAGGGAATACTAGTCCATCGATTGTACTATCGAATGGCATATGCTAATTGACATACTTATTTTGGAGGAAAAAGATATTCGCTTTCAAAGTGCTGTGACGGACGCTACAAAAAATTAAAGTGACTTTTTTTCAACACGTGTTTCTGTAATTTTTATCGAATCGGTCATAGAAATAAAAAATTGTAAATAAATTGAAGATAGTGGAAAATCGGAGGATTACAAAACAGCTTTCATAAAATATTTGAAGGTTCCTAGTTGCTCCAAAAATCCATAAATGAACTGTTGCGGACGTTACATGATGGACGATACAGTTTTTACTTGAATGTTTTCTATTAGAAAAAATTCATATTTCATATTTTTTTTAATATGAAATAAATCAGTGAAAATAATGGTTGTTCCCGAAGTTCATCTCCTTCCTCTTTAATGTTTATATTTATTTCAAGTTTAACACTTTTTACCAGGGGCCATAACTGTTATAACTTTTATCGTAAAAATCAGAAAATAAAAGTTGTTTTATGACTTTTATTTTTTCGAGCAGAAATAAAAGTTATTATTTGACTTTTATTTTTTCGATAAAAAATAACAGTTATTTTTGACTTTTATTTTTTCAAGCAAAAATAAAAGTTATTTTTAAACTTTTATTTTTTCGAGCAAAAATAGCAGTTATTTTTGACTTTTATTTTTTCAAGCAAGAACAAAAATTTTTTTTTGATTTTTGTTTTTTCGAGCAGAAATAAAAGTTATTTTTTGACTTTTATTTTTTCGAGCAGAAATAAAAGTAATTTTAGTTTGAATTTATAATAAATTCATTGAAAACTTTTTTTTTTGCAATAATAATTGGGGTTGAAAACACAAAAATAACTTTTATTTCTGCTCGAAAAAATAAAAGTCAAAAATAACTGTTATTTTTGCTTGAAAAAATAAAACTTAAAAAATAACTTTTATTTTAGCTTGAAAAATTAAAAGTTAAAAATAACTGTTATTTTTGCCTAAAAAAAAATCAAAAAAATAACTGTTATTTTTTGTCTAAAAAATAAAAATCAGATTTTTAAAAAGCATCGCATTTTATGAAAATATGTTCCAAGACTATCAAAATGGTATACTTGGTTTTATTCTCCGACATTTCCTTGCGGTTGCTTTTTTTAATCAAAAAATCAAAAATAACAGTTATTTTCGGTCCCTGCTTTTAACATCTTATTTTTCGTCGAAAGGATGCAGCTGCTAGCTGTAAGAGTGTCCCAAAATTCAAGAAAAAAAATGTTTTTTTCAAAAGCATGATTTTGCTCCACTGTATGTTTTTTTTAACACCTAATACCTTAAATTTAATCTGTGGATATAGACAGTGTTATTGCTTTATGAATAAGACAAATATGTGTTCGTAAATCTTGTATTTAATAAATATTATTTTGTAAAAAATATCTACTGTGACGGACGCTACACACTTTCCTTTACATATTATTCTGTAAAATGCTATATAAACATCCATATATTTTTAGCCTAATGTAAAGCATACTATTAGTCTCTTTACGAACCAAGTTCAATTGAAAAAAAAAGAAAAATTGCACTAGTCAAATTAGAAAAACATTTATTTCTGTGACGGACGCTACACACTGTGAGCCCTTTTTTACTTGACGTTATTTACATCACTTCAATTACTTTTGATGGGGTCATTTACATCTTATTGTATAAAATTAAGCAGACTTGTTGCGATTTTTATGAACTTTTATAAAACCTATTATTTAAAAAAATTATAAAAACTCGAGATTGATGCAAATAAAGACCTGCCATTCACGAAGAGATCAATCAAAAACTGTATCCATTATATATTCTAAAGGATCAACATATGGAAAATTTTTTCATAAACACAAATAAGTGATTTTGACAGTTTTAAAATTTTGTCCTTGGTTTAATGTTTTTCGGATTTACCCATATGTCAACGCATTGGCTAATTTCTTAGGAACATGTCACCGCATTATCTTATTTCTTCAGAAGATATCATCGCATTAACTAATTTCTTCAGAAAATTGACTTATTTTTTCAAAAACTATCATCGAATTGACTTATTTCTTCAGCATATATCATCACATTGAGTAATTTCTTAAAAATATGTTATCGCATTGGTCAATTTTTGTAATAAATATCATTGCATTGGCTAATTTCACAAGAAAATATCATCGCTTTGAATAATTTCTTAATCAAATGTCATCGCATTGACCAATTTCTTCAGAAAATATAACCGGAGTGAGTAATATATAATATGTGGGTGCTCGTAAAAGTTAACAGACATTAAAATGTTTGCTGGGAAATATGTATATGTTAATGAATGTTAGTTCGTCTGAGTTTTTTGCAAGAAAAGAAAAAAAAAACATTACTACACGCACTTTGTTTTTAATTAACCTGAATTTGTTTCACCGCTTGGAGTATTTCCTAGAAAATGTGAATTTATATTTTCCGAAATTCAACAAGTTTTAAAATTTTGAGTATTTATAGAGGGACGTTTTCAAAATTCGGAATATAAAAGGAAAATTTTTAATATTCGAAAATAAAAAAAAGTATTTTCTTTAGTATAGTTAATTTTTATCAAAATTTTGATCAATATTTTCTTTAGTAAAATTTTGATCAAAATTTTTCTTTAGTAAAATTTTTTTCTTTAGTAAAATTTTGATCAAATATTTTCTTTAGTAAAATCTTGATCAAAATTTTTCTTTAGTAAAATTTTGATCAAAATTTTTCTTTAGTAAAATTTTGATCAAAATTTTTCTTTAGTAAAATTTTGATCAAAATTTTTCTTTAGTAAAATTTTGATCAGAATTTTACTAAAGAAAAATTTTGATCAAAATTTTACTAAAGAAAACTTTTGATCAAGATTTTACTAAAGAAAATATTTGATCAAAATTTTACTAAAGAAAAAAATTTTACTAAAGAAAAATTTTGATCAAAATTTTACTTAAGAAAAATTTTGATCAAAATTTTACTAAAGAAAAATTTTGATCAAAATGTTACTAAAGAAAAATTTTGATCAAAATGTTACTAAAGAAAAATTTTGATCAAAATGTTACTAAAGAAAAATTTTGATCAAAATTTTACTAAAGAAAAATTTTGATCAAAATTTTACTAAAGAAAAATTTTGATCAAAATTTTACTAAAGAAAAATTTTGATCAAAATTTTACTAAAGAAAAATTTTGATCAAAATTTTACTAAAGAAAAATTTTGATCAAAATTTTACTAAAGAAAAATTTTGATCAAAATTTTACTAAAGAAAAATTTTGATCAAAATTTTACTAAAGAAAAATTTTGATCAAAATTTTACTAAAGAAAAATTTTGATCAAAATTTTACTAAAGAAAAATTTTGATCAAAATTTTACTAAAGAAAAATTTTGATCAAAATTTTACTAAAGAAAAATTTTGATCAAAATTTTACTAAAGAAAAATTTTGATCAAAATTTTACTAAAGAAAAATTTTGATCAAAATTTTACTAAAGAAAAATTTTGATCAAAATTTTACTAAAGAAAAATTTTGATCAAAATTTTACTAAAGAAAAATTTTGATCAAAATTTTACTAAAGAAAAATTTTGATCAAAATTTTACTAAAGAAAAATTTTGATCAAAATTTTACTAAAGAAAAATTTTGATCAAAATTTTACTAAAGATAAATTTTGATCAAAATTTTACTAAAGAAAAATTTTGATCAAAATTTTACTAAAGATAAATTTTGATCAAAATTTTACTAAAGAAAAATTTTGATCAAAATTTTACTAAAGAAAAATTTTGATCAAAATTTTACTAAAGAAAAATTTTGATCAAAATTTTACTAAAGAAAAATTTTGATCAAAATTTTACTATAGAAAAATTTTGATAAAAATTTTTCTTTACTAAAATTTTGATCAAAATTTTTCTTTAGTAAAATTTTGATCAAAATTTTCTTGAGTAAAATTTTGATCAAAATTTTTCTTTAGTAAAATTTTTATCAAAATTTTACTAAAGACAAATTTTGATCAAGATTTTACTAAAGAAAATATTTGATCAAAATTTTACTAAAGAAAAAAATTTTACTAAAGAAAAATTTTGATCAAAATTTTACTTAAGAAAAATTTTGATCAAAATTTTACTAAAGAAAAATTTTGATCAAAATGTTACTAAAGAAAAATTTTGATCAAAATGTTACTAAAGAAAAATTTTGATCAAAATGTTACTAAAGAAAAATTTTGATCAAAATTTTACTAAAGAAAAATTTTGATCAAAATTTTACTAAAGAAAAATTTTGATCAAAATTTTACTAAAGAAAAATTTTGATCAAAATTTTACTAAAGAAAAATTTTGATCAAAATGTTACTAAAGAAAAATTTTGATCAAAATTTTACTAAAGAAAAATTTTGATCAAAATTTTACTAAAGAAAAATTTTGATCAAAATTTTACTAAAGAAAAATTTTGATCAAAATTTTACTAAAGAAAAATTTTGATCAAAATTTTACTAAAGAAAAATTTTGATCAAAATTTTACTAAAGAAAAATTTTGATCAAAATTTTACTAAAGAAAAATTTTGATCAAAATTTTACTAAAGAAAAATTTTGATCAAAATTTTACTAAAGAAAAATTTTGATCAAAATTTTACTAAAGAAAAATTTTGATCAAAATTTTACTAAAGAAAAATTTTGATCAAAATTTTACTAAAGAAAAATTTTGATCAAAATTTTACTAAAGAAAAATTTTGATCAAAATTTTACTAAAGAAAAATTTTGATCAAAATTTTACTAAAGATAGATTTTGATCAAAATTTTACTAAAGAAAAATTTTGATCAAAATTTTACTAAAGAAAAATTTTGATCAAAATTTTACTAAAGAAAAATTTTGATCAAAATTTTACTAAAGAAAAATTTTGATCAAAATTTTACTAAAGAAAAATTTTGATCAAAATTTTTCTTTACTAAAATTTTGATCAAAATTTTTCTTTAGTAAAATTTTGATCAAAATTTTCTTGAGTAAAATTTTGATCAAAATTTTTCTTTAGTAAAATTTTTATCAAAATTTTTCTTTAGTAAAATTTTGATCAAAATTTTTCTTTAGTAAAATTTTTATCAAAATTTTGATCAAAATTTTTCTTTAGTAAAATTTTGATTAAAATTTTTCTTTAGTAATATTTTGGTCAAAATTTTTCGTTAGTAATATTTTGATCTTTAGTAAAATTTTGATCAAAATTTTTCTTTAGTAAAATTTTGAAATTATAGGACAACTTACAAAACTGTAGTATTTATATGTAGGAGAATTTTTAAAATCCAAGTATTTATAGGAATTTTTGAAAAATTCAAGTATTTATAAGAAAATTATCAAAATTCGATTATTTACCGAAGAATTTTAAAAATTCTAGTTTTTACAGGAAGAATTTAGAATTTGGAATTTCAAAATTTAATTTAATAGAAAGATTTTTAAAATTTTACTATTTATACAAAATTTAACTTTTTATAGGAAAATTTTTAAGATTTCAATATTTGTAGCTGTTTTCAATATTTGACATTTTATAGGGAAATTTTCAAAATTTTACTAGTTTTAGGAAAATTTTTAAAATTTGACTTTTTATAGGAAAATTTTCAAAATTTTACTATTTTTAGGAAAATTTTTAAAATTTTACTATTTCAAAAATTTTCAAATTTGACTATTTATAGGAAAATTTTCAAAATTTGACTATTTGTAGGAAAATTTTCAAAATTTTAATATTTATAGGAAAATTTTCAAAATTTTAATATTTATAGGAAATGTTCAACATTTGACTATTTATAGGAAAATTTTCAACATTTGACTTTTTAGAGAAATTAAAAAGGAAAATTTTAAAAATTTGACTATTTTTAGGAAAGTTTTCAAAATTGAAGTAAAATTTTGAAAATTTGACTATTTATAGAAAATTTACAAAATTTTACTATTTATCGGAAAATTTTCAATATTTGACTATTTATAAGAAAATTTTTAAAATTTGACTATTTATAGGAAAATTTTCAAAATTTGATTATTTATAGGAAAATTTTCAAAATTTGATTATTTATAGGAAAATTTTGAAAATTTGATTATTTATAGGAAAATTTTGAAAATTTGTCTTTTTATAGAAAATTTTACTGTTTATAGGAAAATTTTCAAAATTTAACTATTTATAGGAAAATTTTTAAAATTTGACTATTAATAGGAAAATTTTTCAAAATTTGATTATTTATAGGAAAATTTTCAAAATTTCACTATTTATAGGAAAATTTTCAACATTTGACTATTTAGAAAAATTTTTAAAATTTTACTTTTATAGGAAAATTCTGAAAATTTAACAATTTTTGGAAAACTTTCAAAGTTTTACTATCATTTTTAGAATAATTCTCAAAATTCGACCATTTAAAAAATTGGGTTTTTTATAGAAGTGTTTTATAATTTTTGAACATTACAAAAATTTATCTAAATATAAAATAACACTTACCACATTAATTGTATTTTAAAAGCTAAATCCATTTGTTGCTCTTAACCAATTAACTTGGTTAAAATGTAATGACAATTTAATGCCCAGCAACTCAATTTCACTTGTAACCAAAATTGAACAATTAAAAGGGTACAATTTCCACTTAAGATAAAATTTGAGAATCTAAAAAGAAAATAAAAAAATATGTTAAAATAATTCAAATAATAGACAATTTGTTTATCAATTTTATTTCAAAATTATTTGTGTCCCCATAACTTGTAGCCTTTTCTCTAATCTTCATAGACCATTTAAGTTTAATGCCATATTTCATTTTTATTATTGATTTATGAACACAAACTGAATATTATTATAATATTTTATGTTTAAAATTTAAGCCGAAATTCAATAATTTCATGTAAACGTCAGTCTATGGGCTTTAACTTTATACATATAAATGTTGGCCTTTTAAATGTGGTAGAACGCACAATTTACATTATCAACTTAATAGCACTCACTTAAAAGGGACTAGCACACACACTAACATATATATACCTATTAAAGCTTATAACCAAGGATACTTTTATCCTTATTTAGTTAGCCATCCGGCTAGCCAACCAAATACCCAACATCCCCCCCTCACCATCCTGGCATCTAACGAACAAACCAAATCTACCAAACACTTAAATGTTGGGAACCTTAACATTTACAGGAACGAATTAAAAACTAGTCACACGTACTTATCTCGCTTACAGAAACAACAACAACAACAATAACAAGGACAATAATACTAACATTTTAACTAATAAAATGTAAAAATATACAACACCATCAACAATCACATACTCATACATATATAACCGTAAAAGGAAGTAGGATATAAAAGTTGTTATAGCGATAAATAAATGGGGTATTATGTGTCTGTCGGTAGCAACAGGGATGAGTCTCCTCTGTTTCTTTCCCTATAAGTGAGATAAATGTTTCCAGTTGTAGTTGGTTAAAGGTATCTACGAGTGCATTATTTTTGTATTGAGTAGCAAAATAGATTTGGAAAACTCACTTGTGGGCCATTAAATTACTAGAAGAGGGAAACGTGTTAAAATAAAGTTTTTGTAGAAAACAAAATTTTAGATTTTAAGATTTAAAGGAATCAAAGAAAAGATTTTGAGTAACTTTTTTAAAATTCAATTATGAAAATTTTGCTTTAGTAAAATTTTGGCCAAAATTATGCTTTAGTAAACTTTTAATCAAAATTTTGCTTTAGTAAAATTTTGATCAAAATTTTGCTTTAGTAAAATTTTGATCAAAATTTGCTTTAGTAAAGTTTTGATCAAAATTTTGCTTTAGTAAAATTTTGATCAAAATTTTGCTTAATAAAATTTTGATCAAAATTTTGCTTTATTAAAATTTTGATCAAAATCTTGCTTTAGTAAAATTTTGATCAAAATTTTGGTTTAGTAAAATTTTAGTCAAAATTTCGCTTTAGTAAAATTTTGACTAAAATTTCGCTTTAGTAAACTTTTGATCAAAATTTTGGTTTAGTAAAATTTTTATCAAAATTTTGCTTTAGTAAAATTTTGATCAAAATTTTGCTTTAGTAAAATTTTGATTAAAATTTTACTTTAGTAAAATTATGATCAAAATTTTGCTTTAGTAAAATTTTGATCAAAATTTTGCTTTAGTAAAATTTTAGTCAAAATTTCGCTTTAGTAAAATTTTGACTAAAATTTCGCTTTAGTAAACTTTTGATCAAAATTTTGCTTTAGTAAAATTTTGATCAAAATTTTGCTTTAGTAATATTTTGATCAAAATTTAGCTTTAGTAAAATTTTGATCAAAATTTTGCTTTAGTAAAATTTGATCAAAATTTTGCTTTAGTAAAATTTTGATCAAAATTTTGCTTTAGTAAAATTTTGATCAAAATTTTGCTTTAGTAAAATTTTTATCAAAATTTTGCTTTAGTAAAATTTTAGTCAAAATTTCGCTTTAGTAAAATTTTGACTAAAATTTCGCTTTAGTAAACTTTTGATCAAAATTTTGCTTTAGTAAAATTTTGATCAAAATTTTGCTTTAGTAAAGTTTTGATCAAAATTTGGATTTGGTAAAATTTTGATCAAAATTTTACATTAGTAAAATTTTTATCAATGTTTTGCTTTGGTAAAATTTTTGTCAAAATTTTTTTTTAGTAAAATTTTGATCAAAGATTTGCTATAGTAAAATTTTGATCAAAATTTTTTAAAAATTTTCAAAGTTTGAGTATGTAAAGGAGAATTTTTAAAATTCGAGTATATAATGGATTATTTTCAAAATTCGAAAATTAAAAATGTGATTTTTTTCAACTATTTATAAAATTCAACCAAAATTCTCCAAAAAATCTTAATTTGTTTTAATCCTTTCTCCCTCACATTTACGACTATTCAATTTAATCACTTTCAACCAAGATACCAATAAAAGAAATCAATTTTATCCCAAGTCTATTAATAATTCCTCTGCATTTCTATTACACAGGATATCCGGAGCTCGTGCCACACTATCTCTTAAGGTCAGTTACACCAAACACCCCCCAGAAAATGTTTAGGGATTATTTTTAATAGAATTAACACAAAAAAAAGGTTTGTATACAAAATATTCTTAGAAAAAAATCTTTGTGTCACTTACACATGTTATCTAAAAGGATAAAGACTACAAACCAAACCATTCACTGACTTCCTTCTAAAGGCTTCGAAGAACAACATGACCAGAGATGGGGTTTATTAATGAATTATGCATGCAATTTATGAAATGTGTCAATAAATCATGGTCAGTTTATGGTTGTGCGAAAATTTGCAACCTTTTTTTTCCTAGGGACCTTTTTAAATACATGCAGGATTTTGTTTTTTTTTTTTTAGCAAATAAAGGATGAAGGTGGTCAGCTAAGAAATTCTTAGGGCAATTATTGAGGGGTTTTTCTAAGTAACAAATGTTTTATTGATCCCAAAGGATTAAAATGACTTGGCCCTTTATGGAATTAAATATTGTGTTTATTTTAGGAGAATTGTCGAAATTCGAATATTTGTTAAATTTTGAAAATTTACCTTAATTTTTAATTTTTCTTATAAATTTTACTATAAACAATTTTAAGATTAAAAATTAATTTTTTTAAGTTAAATTTCAAAAAATTATGTATAAAACGAAAACTTTCCTTTAAATAGACAAATTTCTCTATAATTTTTTCAGTTTTGAAAATTCCCCTATAAGTATTGGAATTTTGAAAATTTTTCCATTATACTCGTATTTAAAAAATTCATCTATAAATACACAAACTTTTCTATAATTTCTCGATTTTAAAAAATGTCTATCTATATATACTCAAATTTTGAAAATTCTGATTTTAATATTCGAATTTCGAAAATTTTCCTATAAATACTCGAATTTTAAAAATTCTTTTATAAATACTCGAATTTTAAAAATTCTTCTATAAATTCATAATTTTATATTTCTCCTATAAATAATCGAATTTTAAAAATTCTAAGATAAATACTCAAATTTGGAAAATTCTCACAAAAATACTGGAATGTTGGAAATTTTCCTTTAAGTAAATACTTGATTTTTTAAAATTTTTCCTTAAATACTTGAACTTTGAAAATGTTCCTTTAAATACTCTACTGAAAATTCTTCTATATATATTCAAATTTTGAAAATTCTGCTATTAATATCTAAATTTTAAAAATTTTCCTATAAATACCCGAAAATTCTCCAATTAATACCCGAATTTTGAAAATACTTCTACAAAAACTTGAATTTAAAAATTCTAATCTAAATACTCGTTATTCGAAAATGTTCCTATAAATACTCGAATTTTGAAAATCCTCTTATAAATTCTCGAATTTTTAAAACTCTCCTATAAATACTCGAATTTTAAAAATTCTCCTATAAATACTCGAATTTTGAAAATTCTTCTATAAATACTCGTATTTTGAAAATTCTCTAATAAATAATCGAATTTTGAAAATTCTCCTATAAATACTCGAATTTTTAAAACTATCCCATAAATACTAGAATTTTGAAAATTCTATAAATACTCGAATTTTGAAAACTCTCCTATGAATACTCGAATTTTTATAATTCTCCTAAAAATACTCGAATTTTGAAAATTTTCCTATAAAAACTAGAAATTTGAAAATACTCTTATAAATTCTCGAATTTTGAAAATTCATCTATAAATTCTTTTGAAAAATCTTTTATAAATACTCTAATTTTGAAAATTTTACAATAAATACTCGAATTTTGAAAATTTTCCAATAAATACTCGAATTTTGAAAATTTTCCTGTAAATACTCGAATTTTGAAAATTCTCCTAAAATATTGAAAATTTTCCTATAAATATTCGAATTTTAAAAATTCTGCTATAAATTCTCGATTTTTAAAAATTCTCCTATAAATAATCGAATTTTTAAAATCCTGCTTTAAAACTCAAATTTTGAAAATTTTCATAAAAAAATTCGAATTTTTAAATGTCTTCTCTAAATCGTCGAATTTTAAAAATTCTCCGATAAATACTCGAATTTAAAAAATTCTTCTATAAAATTTGAACTTTAAAATAAATATAAAAATTTTGAATTTTTTTTTTTTTTTTTTAAATACTCGAGTTTTTAAATTTTTCTAAAAAATCTCTAATTTTAAAAATTTTCCTATAATTACCCGTTTTTTGAAAATTATCCTTTAAATACTCGAATCTTAGAAATTCTCGATT
The DNA here is from genome assembly GCA_933228675.1 of Stomorhina lunata. NCBI lineage: Eukaryota > Metazoa > Arthropoda > Insecta > Diptera > Rhiniidae > Stomorhina > Stomorhina lunata. The sequence continues at coordinate 31,722,429 of OW121742.1, forward strand.
TTTGAAAATTCTCCTAGAAATACTTGATTTTTAAAAATTATCCTATAAATACTCGAATTATGATAATTCTCCTTAAAAATTCGATTTTTAAAAATTTTCATATAAAAACTTGATTTTTAAAATATCTCCTCCAAATACTCAAACTTTGGAAATTCTGCTATAAATAATAGATTTTTAAAAATTTTCCTTAAAATAAATTCTTTAAAAATTTTTTTACATAAGCTCGAAATTTTTCTATAAATATTCGAATTTTTTAAATTTTTCTATAAATACTCGAATTTTTAAAATTTTCCTATAAATACTCGAATTTTAAAAATTCGTCTTTAAATACTCGAATTTTGAAAATTCTAAATATAAACATTCGAATTTTAAAAATTCTTCTACAAATTCCAAAATCAAGTAAACCCTCGATTTTTTTTAATTTTTCTCTAAATACTCGAATTTCAAAATTGTATATTAAATTTTAAAATTTCAAAAATTCTTTCTAAAATGCTTTCGATATTAAAGCATTTTTTGGAATAATTTTGAGTTTTAATCTGAAATTTAAGTATTTCTTAAACTTTCTTCGGTCATTTCCGGTATCCTTGACGGTCAGTTTAAGTCAATTGCTCGCTCAACTGTTTTTTGTTTATTTAGACTAATTTATACAACTTTTTTTTTCTATTTCACTTAAAACAACTTTAATATAAATTATTTTCAATAAGTAAAAGGTTCCTAGAAAAAACTAAAATACTGAAAATATCCTTTAGACATGTTTTGTTAAGCCGCCGTGTTATGACTTTATTTACCTGACTTATCATTTCATCGACATGGTTGGTTTACTACAAAAATACTTCCGTTTCCGTTTGGCTTATAATAACATAACTCCCCCACACGAGTAACAGAACAAAAAATCAACACAATTACATAAAGAAATATAAGATTGAGGCAAAATGGATGGAAAAAAACTGCTCAAAGGTATTGGATGTTAACAAAAACAAAGCTTTTGCTCAGGATTCATGTAAGTGTGTGTGTGTGTTATGATATAAGGAAGTCCACAATCTCACGTGTGTTATGAAGCAACAATGATACGACTGATGATACAACTGATGATGTTGCTGATGTTATTATTTTTCCTTTATTTTGTTATCTCCCCTCCCTGTGTTTTTTTTTTTTGCTGCGTATTTGTGAATCCTTAAGTATCCTCAAGTTTTTCTTTCACCTTTTTTTTCGCTTATACATTTTCCCTTGTATTCTTAGAATACTTAACCTTTCAAGATGTTTGATGAATAAAGTTCGTGCAACAATATAAAAATATATATCTTCACATCATTTTTTCTTCTTTATTTTCATAACTTCTGTTGGTCATACTGAATCTTACGACTAAAACATTTACGGCTTAAATTATTATTTGAAGTTGCTGTCGTTGTTGTTTCTGTTGGCTGTTGCTTTTATAAAAGTGTTACCTTTTAAATGCTGCCAATATTCTTAAGGTTTTAGGGGAGAATGAATTAAGAAAAAAGGAAAAAATGTATATAAACAAAACTACTTAATAAATCCATCCCTTTAAGGATACAACTGACTTCAACCACGCACATGTTTTCCTTTATTATCCTTCTTATTCTTATGTTACAAAACTAAGATCTTGTTTGTTATTTATTTCTGATGAGTTGAAGATGATTGTCACGATATGATGATGATACTCTTGATGTATTAGCACTTTTGCCATAGAAATTAAAACCTCAGGTTATTAGGGCTCAAGCATGAACTGACTTACGCAGCAATGGAAAATTTTGTAATAAGAATTTGGTCAACTAAATGAATAGGACAAGCTTTATAGTTATTTCCTCTAGCTAATGTTTTCGCATAATATTACGGAAATTTCGATTCCCGAAAATTTAGGAACTTATTTGTTAATATTTGTGTGTCTGTATTAAGTATTCATTATACTTATGTATATAAAGATTAGAAATAATTTTATATTAAAAATTCTATAAAATCTATATAAAATATTCAAGATTTTTCTGTTAATAGAAAATTTTTTCAAATTCGATTATTTAAAAGAGAAATTTCAAAAATCGAATATTTATAGGAAAATTTCAAAATTTGAGTATTTATAGGAGAACTCTTGAAATTCGTATTTAAATTTAATTTAATTTAAATAAATAATTTAATAATAAAATTTCAAAAATGTTCTTATAAAAATAGTAAAATTTTGAAAATGTTCCTATAACAATAATAAAATTTTGAAAATGTTCCTATAAAAATCGTAAAATTTTGAAAATTTTCCTATAATAATAATAAAATTTTAAAAATTTTCATATAAAAAGTAAAATTTTTGAAAATGTTCCTAAAAAAAGTATAATTTTGAAAATTTTCCTAAAACAAAAAGAACGAAATTTAAAAAACAAACTCCTATAATAATAGCAAATTAAAAAAAAACCTATAAAAATAGGAAATTTTTGACAAATTTTCTAAAAAATTAGGAAATTTTTGAAAAATTACCTATAAAAATATGAAATTTTTGAAAAAAATTTCCTATTTTTTTAGGAAATTTTTAAAAATTTCAAAATTTTTTAGGAAATTTTTCAAAAATTTCATATTTTTTTAGGAAAATTTTCATAAATTTCCTATTTTTAAAGGTTTTTTTTTTAATCTTCTATTATTATAGGAGTTAACAATAGGAAATTTTTGATAAATTTCCTATAAAAATAGGAAATTTTTGATAAATTTCGTATAAAAATAGGAAATTTTTGATAAATTTCCTATAAAAATAGGAAATTTTTGATAAATTTCCCATAAAAATAGGAAATTTTTGATAAATTTCCTATAAAAATAGGAAATTTTTGATAAATTTCCTATAAAAATAGTAAATTTTTGAAAAATTTTCTATAAAAATAGGAAATTTTTGAAAAATTTCCTATAAAAATAGGAAATTTTTGAAAAATTTCCTATAAAAATAGGAAATTTTTGAAAAATTTCCTATAACAAAGGAAATTTTTGAAAAATTTCCTATAAAAATAGTAAATTTTTGAAAAATTTCCTATAAAAATAGTAAATTTTTGAAAATTTTCCGATAAAAATAGTAAATTTTTGAATTATAGTAAATTTTTGAAAAATTTTCTATAAATATATGAAATTTTTGAAAAATTTCCTATAAAAATAGTAAATTTTTAAAAAATTTCCTATAAAAATAGTAATTTTTTTAAAAATTTCCTATAAAAATAGTATTTTTTTTTTAATTTCCTATAAAAATAGGAAATTTTTGAAAAATTTCCTATAAAAATAGGAAATTTTTGAAAAATTTCCTATAAAAATAGGAAATTTTTGAAAAATTTCCTATAAAAATAGGAAATTTTTGAAAAATTTCCTATAAAAATAGGAAATTTTTGAAAAATTTCCTATAAAAATAGTAAATTTTTGAAAAATTTCCTATAAAAATAGTAAATTTTGGAAAAATTTCCTATAAAAATAGCAAAATTTCCTATAAAAATAGTAAATTTTTGAAAAAATTCTTAGATAGAAAAATTTCATAATATTAAAAAGTATATATTGAAAAATTTCTAAGTACAAAACCTTATCTTTGAATTTCTTTTCCAACAAATGTTTATATTCAATGTGTCCCTTTGTTGCAGCAACATTGTTGCTAAGTCTAAATAATCTCCCGCAAAATCCAAAATGACTTGAAACACTTCCCAGTGTTAGCTTAATTAATTTGAAGTAGACATTTAAAAGTAAATTTAAAATTAATTATTAAATTGTTAATTGTGCATTAAGAAAAATGCAATATAAATAAAAAAAATAATTTATTAAATTGCCGGACTTAGAGGCGCTTGTGCTAATTTCAATTTTTATAGAAAAAAAAACAACCAGTTCATTGAATGAAATGATTAATTTGTAGTAAAAAACTTATCAAGAATCTATGATGAATTTATAAAATTTCTTCTATTACAAAAACAAATAAATTTTCTTCATTAAAAATTGTATTTTTTTAATAAAATAAAATAATTTTATTAAATGTTTACGAGCGAAGTATACCCACAATTTCATCGTGTAGTTAAAGCTTGAAACAAAGTCTTATCAATTGTTTTTTCGAATAAATCTTATTGTTAAAATTGTTTTAAATAAATACAAAAATAAAAAATATAAATTATTACAGCATCTCATGATTTGTAATAGAAAATTTATAACAGAAAATGTGATTGTAGTCATTTGTTGATATTTTTCTTGTCTTACGTTACTCGATTTTGACAATGATCTATATTTTTAAAGTCTACGGCAATAGAATATTACAATTTATTATTTTTAAATATAAGAAAAAGTTAATTTTATTACAAAGTATGTGAACAAATATAAACATTATTTTTAAGTATTTGACTTTAACAAGCACAGTGTGCAAGAGCGGCCTGGGAAATTCCAATTCCTTGAGCTCTCTCTGCATTCAGCTGTAACTTAAAATCGTTTTGTGTTTGTAGCTTTAAAATCGTTTTATGCGCCCACAGCTAGAAGTTTAAAGAAATTTTGTAACTTTGTCTAGTATATCCCGAACAGCCAAAAGGTAATCATCTAATAAATAAATAATTTAAAACCCCCATCTAATAACCCCGAATTTTTATTTGCTATTTGTGGAAAAAATATTTGCACCCTACTCCCAACATTCTGGTCCTTCTAACCGGAGCCAAAGGACTTGCAAATATTTCTTCTCAAATAATTTTCTTACAGAAAACACCCCCGTGGATTATCACAACAACCCCCTAAAAAATTTAGAAAATTTGGATTACCATCTTTAAAGTCTAAAACAAAAATTTATCAAAATTCATCATCAAAATCACAAATCACAGCATTAAAATAATCTTCATCAATATCATCATAATTGTCATCATTATTATTGTGAAGTTAGCCACATACATATTTGAAGAAACCCCTAAGTAACAAAACAAAAAGACAAGTAAGTAATTGTTCCTTTGTCATTTTTAAATAAACGTTTTTAAACAAAATTCATAAAAGTGCAAAGAGTAAAGTGAAAAAAAGTGCAACAACAAATCGTTTATGTAGACAGTTACTTTCATGTTCTAAAAAATATCCCCCCATAATAAGAAACGATTTCCACAAACCGAAATAATATTGTTTATTGAGTGCTAAATGAGTTAAAATAATAAAATATCGTTGCGGCCAACAAGTTCAAAACCATTCTGTGATCATACGAAATTAACACAGAATCAAACAGATTAACAGACGGTTCTCTCATTCTTTCGAACCACTCTCGCTCAACTACTGTTAGAGATCAACAGAGAGAAGTTCAAACTCATCTCCAACAAGAAATAAGGAAGAAAACAAAAGAAGTAAAAACATAAAACGTATTAATCATACACACACAACTTAACATACATAACTTAACAGAAAGTTAAATGTAAACAAAACAAAGGAGTTTTTTATATTGTTTACATTTTTATTTTTTTTGCTGTATGTATCTTTTCATGCAATATCTGTAAGTTAAAAGTATCTTTTACAATCCCAGTAAACATTTCGTTGTAAAAAGAACAATTGCTACATAAACAATTTTATGTAAAATAAAATAAATAAAATAAATAAAATAAATAAAATAAATAAAATAAATAAAATAAATAAAATAAATAAAATAAATAAAATAAATAAAATAAATAAAATAAATAAAATAAATAAAATAAATAAAATAAATAAAATAAATAAAATAAATAAAATAAATAAAATAAATAAAATAAATAAAATAAATAAAATAAATAAAATAAATAAAATAAATTATAAATTAACACATTTTTTAATTTAATCTACATATTAAATACGATCTTGGTATAAAAAATCACCGTTTTGCTACAAATTATCTAAAATATCACAGATTGATTAAACTACTATAACTTTAATATAAATTAATTTTTCACTTTTAAAGTAAACTCAAATTAAAAATATATTAATTCAAAATTTCAAAATTATCTAAAACAACTTCTAAAAACTACAAATAATTATATTGCACTAAAATTATCAAACAAATCAATTTAAAAATAAAGAAAATAAAAACATCAATAATACTGTACAATCTTTGCACACTCTTTGCACTTACACATTTATTTACTTTTATATAAACTATATTTTGAAAATTTGTTGAAAATATACCCCACTCGTTACTTGAACGGACCTAAACAATATCTTGAAAATAGCTTGTCACATTTTTCAAATATTTTGGCTTTTGGTTTAAGCGGAATTATTTATAAATTGAAATCTTTTGGAAATATTTTCGATTTGGTTCGCCTTTTGACTTCACTCGTATCTAATATATATTTTTACCCATTGCCTACATCAGAAGCTTTAATATGTCAATATTAGATGCTTTTATTCGCGCTTCCGATCGGGTCGTAGAATTTCAGGCATACTTCGACACAATCCCCATTGAGAGACACTCATTGCATACACTGGAGATCCAAAAGGATGAGATTGTGCGCCTTTGGTCTGTGTTTAGGTCGTGTTATGACGAAATATTAAACAAGTTCAACGAACTGGAAGAAGAAGTTCAGGTTGAAACTCTCAAATCCCGTTTCTACTCCACTTTCGAGGCCCATGTTAAGGTCTTATCAAGGTCTAACGAACTTTTGGATGATCTTTGCCACCGATTGGGTACTAGTACCGTCCAAAACCCCCCACCTACTCCTTCGGTTGAGACTACTCCCCACATATCGTTACCCCCTTGTGACACCGAGGTGTTTCATGGCGATTACCAGTCATGGCCAACGTTCCGCGATATGTTCACTGCCCTATATCGAAATAGCAAACGACTATCCCCAGTTGAGAAGATGTGCCACCTTATAAAGAAAACACAAGGAGAGGCTCGCGAGTTGCTTAAGACCTGTCCCATTACCAATGAGGGTTTTGAAATGGCATGGCAAAACCTCGTCAATCGGTATGAAAACAAGAGAATCCTTATCAACGCCCAATTGAAAACATTGTTCAACTTAACCCCCATTTATAAGGAAACAGGAAGTAACATCAGGAAGATACAGAGGACAATAAACGATTGTGTGACCAATCTAACTCTGTTGAAGATCGATACAGCTAATTGGGACATCATATTTGTCTACATTTGCTCCACTTGTCTTCCGGAAATCACGTTGAGTTTATGGGAACAGTCACTCCCACACAATACCGAGCTACCTACTTGGAAACAAATGGATGCTTTCCTGACTTCAAGATTCCAAACTCTGGAATCAGTTGCTGACATTCGTACCACATTTGCTAACCCCAATAGCTCAAACTACAATAAATTCACCAAATCTAAGCCCCAAAACTTTTCGGACAAAAGGAAAGTGAATACATATAATAATAATGTTTCATTGGACCAACCTGGAAAATGTTCTATTTGTCCCAATGTACACCCCCTTCGTCTCTGTCCCTCATTTCTTGGAATGTCTATTGAAGAACGTTTCGCTATCGTCAAACAGCACAAACGGTGTACTAATTGCCTTGGAACGTCCCATGAGTTCAAGAAATGTAGGAGCCAATATGTTTGTCATATATGCAAACAAAAGCATCATTCGTTGCTTCATCGCACAACTGCCGTATCGAACACTAACCCCCAAGCGAATAAGACTGCAACTATAAACCCCAATACCAACTCGAGTACTCCTCCAGTTTCTAACCCCCCATTGAATATGAATCCGTCTACTTCAGCTGAAGCTGCAGCCCATTCGCGCCAAAGTTATTCCACGCAACTACAGTCCGCTTCGAATTCAACAGTTTTACTCGGTACTGCACTCGTCGATGTCTATAGCAATGACTTAAAACACACCGTACGTGCACTGATAGATTCCGCGTCTGAAGCTACGTTTATTTCGAAACGTCTACAAACCAAACTTGCCTTGAGAAGTCGATCGTCACACACGCAGATACACGGCTTGAATGAAGCAATAACAGCGACCTCTACACACCTATGCTACATCCGTATTGGATCGCCTATTGATGATTCTTTTGAAACCTGCACCGATGCTTTGGTCGTCAAAAAACTCACTGGTCAACTCCCCCACTACCCGATATCAGGCTTAAGAAATAGTGAGTTTTCCAATTTGAAGCTTGCTGATACTCACTCTCACCAGCGTTCAGAGGTTGAACTTCTACTTGGCGGAGATATTTACCCGAAAATCCTGAAAAATGGTCTTCGATGGGATAATGATCGCTCCTTAGTCGCTCAACACACTGTCTTCGGATGGATTATTACTGGGAAACTTGTAACTAGGAGTCATCTCCAATCTGTTTCGTCATTCTATAATGCCATCGCTCTCGACGATCAACTGCAAAGATTCTGGGAGCTTGAAGAGACACCAAGGAAACCACGACTCTCTGACGAAGACCTACACTGCGAGAATGTGTATAAATCTACCACGTACCGCAACAGCGATGGTCGTTTTACGGTTTCGCTTCCTTTTCGGCGGGAGTATCCAGTAGATATGAAAATCGGATCATCGCGTAATATAGCCCTTTCCCAATTTCTGAGAAACGAATGTAGACTTTTAAAAAATCCCCAACTGAAGTCAGAATATGACAGAGTCATCACTGAATATTCGACTCTCAATCAAATGACCAATGTCACTTCTAATACTCACAGTCCCACATATTATCTCCCCCATCATGCGGTTATTAAACCCGAGAGCACTACCACGAAGCTTCGTGTAGTGTTTAACGCTTCAAGCCCATCTTCGAATGGTAGAAGCCTTAATGATTTACTTTATCCCGGCCCAACGTCTTTAACTCAGATATCGAAAAGATGTATCGCCAAATTCTCGTAAATCCATCACATACCCCGTTCCAGAGGATCATTTTCCGTAGATCCCCCGAAGAAGATCCACAAGACTTCGAACTGAACACAGTTACCTTCGGCGTCAACTGTGCCCCTTATTTGGCGATACGTACTCTGCTGGAGTTGGCGAAAATCTGTGAGCAAACGAATCCCACTGTTTCTAACATCCTTCGGAACTATATGTACGTTGATGACGTACTCGCTGGTGCCCACACCTTATCCTCTGCCCTTAAAGCTAGAAATGAATTGATTGATGTGCTACAGTCAGCAGGGTTTGCACTACGTAAATGGACAGCAAACCATGAATATCTGCTAAAGGATCTCAACCCAGATCATCTCTTAGGTACAGAGTTTCTGAAACTTTCGGACTCTAGCACTACTAAAACTCTAGGCTTGCGTTGGAACGCAGGGAATGATAACTTTTACTTCCTACTCAAAAACTACCCCGATCGTGATTCAGTGACTAAGAGATCAGTCTTGTCAGAAATAGCTAAGCTTTTTGATCCCGCCGGTTGGCTAGCTCCCAAAATAATCGTAGCTAAGATAATTATGCAACAGATATGGCGTGACGAGACGGACTGGGATGAAGACCTCAAAGAAACTACCTTACAACAGTGGCGAGAATTCCTTGATGACTACCCGAATATAGAAGATATCAAAATTCCCAGGTATGTGGACTTCGATCCATCATACGCTATCGAGCTACACGGATTCTGCGATGCTTCAGAGAAGGCATATGCCACTACACTATATATACGCGCAGAAAACCAAGGCTGTGTGTCCACTCATTTACTAGTAGCGAAAACTAAAGTTGCCCCCGTCAAATTTGTCTCGCTTCCCCGAAAAGAGCTTTGTGGAGCCGAGTTAATGGCAAAAATGATCTACTCTATTCAATCTGAGTTGAATCTTAAGGATCTGAAATTATTTTTATGGACAGATTCCACAATAGTGCTTGCATGGCTACAAAAACCTCCGAATAGATGGAAAACCTTTGTGGAACACAGAGTTTCCTCCATTATTGAAAAGGTTGGAAGTCAATCTTGGTCTCATGTTGACTCCAAAAGCAACCCCGCCGACTTAGCAACCCGTGGACTTACACTATCCCAACTCAGATCAAACCAATTGTGGTGGCATGGACCTACATGGCTGAGACTTCCCCATAGCCAATGGCCAATTAATAGTGGTACCTTTTCAACCGAAGAAGAAGCCAAACCAATTCAGGTTCACGTTAATCAGCTATACAACACTGACATACTAAACAACTTCTCGGAATTCCCAAGAGCAATGCGTGTCATCTGTTGGATTTTTCGATTTTATTACCGATGTAACAAAAATCTCCACCACCTTCTGCAAACATCCGAAGAATTAACCCGATTAGAGCTTGAGAATGCAAAATCTAAAATGATCATTGCCAGCCAAAAGTTATACTTCGAACATGAATATGACTTACTATCTAAAGGTCTCGAAATCCCCCGAAAAAGCAGCCTACTTACCTTCAATCCATTCATAGACCCAAATGGCATCATAAGAATCAATGGTCGTCTAACTAATTCACCATCTCTGAACTATGACGAGCGATCCCCAATTCTACTCCCCTACCATGCACGCTACACCCGCCTTTTCTTAACATACTTACATAAGTATTCAATTCATGGTCAGAACGCTCTGCTATATCGATTAATGAGACAGTACTATTACGTTCCTAGACTGAAAACGCTTATAAAATCTATAATATCAGGATGTCGCACTTGCGTTATTCAAAAACGCCAGAAAAGCCAACAGATAATGGCAGCACTACCACCAGAGAGAACTACAATGTCACGGCCTTTCACCAATACTGGTGTAGACTTCGCCGGGCCATTTGACTTGAAGACATACGCTGGTCGCGGCTGTAAAATGACAAAAGGCTATGTTCTGGTGTTTATTTGCTTCTCGACTAAGGCCATACATCTTGAGGCCACAACAGAAATTTCAACCCAAGCCTTCTTAGCTGCTTTTGCCAGATTCTTTAGTAGAAGAGGTTCCCCCAATGCCATGTACTCAGATAATGGCACAGCATTCGTTGGCGCTTCCCATATTTTGGATACCGATAAAGCACATTTCGTCTCTCATATACGCAAAAACCTCCTAGATCAACAGGCTGTAGCCCCTCTCGAATGGCACTTTATTCCGCCTGGTGCCCCACATATGGGTGGTCTTTGGGAGGCAGGAGTTAAGAGCTTTATGATGCATCTTAAACGTGTTTCCAACTCCCAAAGCTTCACATTTGAAGAGTTCTCTACCTTACTTGCTAGAATTGAAGCCTGTCTGAATTCTAGGCCTTTAAGTCCCAATAGCGATAATCCCACTGATCTTTCAGCACTTACCCCCGGTCATTTCCTTATAGGTGGTCCCTTATTATCTCCAGCAGAACCTAATCTTTCAGACCACTCACTGAGCTACGTAAATCGTTGGCAGAAGCTCAAAGTTCTACATCACCATTTCGCTGCAAGGTGGAAAGAGGAATACCTCAAAGAGCTCCACAAGCATTTTAAATGGAAACACCCCCAGCGAGACTATGCTATAGGCGATCTTGTCATAATAAGACAGGACAATTTACCCCCAACTCAATGGCGCTTAGGACGAATTGAAAAAGTTATTCGTGGTACTGATAATCACATACGAGTCGCTGAAATACGAACTGCTAATGGCATCGTTACGAGGCCAATAGTCAAATTAGTATTACTCCCCAACCCCGAACAACTCTAATTCATTTCTTTATTTTACTTACAGCAACACCATGCCCCGACAACAACGCCGTAGCAGTTCACCATTGGAAAGAAGAAACAATCGTCAACGTCGTCCTTTATCATCATACGATTGTCGTCTGTGTCGTCAAGACCACTCGTTACGGAGATGCCTCAAATTCAAACGCATGAATGTGGCTGACAAACTTAGAATTGTTAAACGTCATCGATATTGCGAGAATTGTCTAGCATACTCGCATCTCATAAGCCGATGTCGTAGTTCTGACCGCTGTCGACAGTGTCAAGGGAAACATCACTCTCTTCTTCATCGTCATCAACGGTTGCAAGAAAATCGAAGAGCCAGTAACTCCTCTAGAATCACCACTAGGTCCCGCCCTGTCACACTTCTTCCCACTGTCGTGGTGAAAATAGAATTAGGTGGGCAATGGCGCAAAGTAAGAGGCTTACTAAACCCCTGTGAAGAGGTCAGCTCTATAGCAGCGTTCTTATTCGAGCGCTATAATCTAACTGAAGAAAAAATTGGCTCAGACCGGTGGTGCAAGATTCGAATACGTCCCCATTTTGAGGCTACTCCTATCTTCAACGTAAATGTCAAGGTAGTCGATGATCTTCCTCGAAAACAGCCAAAGGAGAAAATCGACGAAGGGGTCGCATTACCATACACAAATCTTCGTCTCGCAGACTCATACTTCCATGTGGACGAGCATATCAATTTCATACTGGGAGCTGATATGTATCCCCGACTGATTAAACCAAGTCTTCAACCAGAAACAGTTGGTACCCCGATGGCTCAGGACACCGTCCTTGGATGGACAATTATTGGCACATTTGGTGCTTAAATATGAACCTTAAAATACTTGCTGTATCTAAAATTTGTTTTCTCTCATTTCTTATATTAGTTTTAAGGAATATTTTATATACATATATAGATAAATTTGTAATTATTTTCGGTTATTTTGAATTACACATATTGAATTAAATCCCTAATCGAACCCATATTGTAAAATTAAATATCTATCTATCTATCTACTTTAAGACTGAATTCAAAAAAAAAAACAAATGTACTATATTTTTAACTACAGCAAGGGGGGCGGGATGAACAAATATAAACATTATTTTTAAGTATTTGACTTTAACAAGCACAGTGTGCAAGAGCGGCCTGGGAAATTCCAATTCCTTGAGCTCTCTCTGCATTCAGCTGTAACTTAAAATCGTTTTGTGTTTGTAGCTTTAAAATCGTTTTATGCGCCCACAGCTAGAAGTTTAAAGAAATTTTGTAACTTTGTCTAGTATATCCCGAACAGCCAAAAGGTAATCATCTAATAAATAAATAATTTAAAACCCCCATCTAATAACCCCGAATTTTTATTTGCTATTTGTGGAAAAAATATTTGCACCCTACTCCCAACAGTATGTCAATAATTTCTTTATATGGAAAGAAGTGTTCAACTATGAAAATGTCTATTTCGATGTATGTTTTAGTTATTGATTTATTCGAAAGGGTGTTCCCAAAATAAATGTTATTTTATCTAATAAAGTCTACGAATTCTACTCCTATCACTTTGACTTAGCAGGTTTGTATGACTTAGTGTATGTCATGGTCTATGTCTATATCTTTATTTTTGTCTTAGTCTATATCATACCAATTTCTAAAGAATATAAGAAAAAAAATTTTTATGAGAAATTTTTCAAAGATCTCCTATTTTTATATGATTTATTTTAAAAGTTTAAAAATTTTCTAGCAAATTTTTCAAAAGTTTTTTATTTTTATAGGAAATTATTCAAAAATTTATTGTTTTTATAGGTAATTTATCAACAATTTTTCTTTTATAACAAATTTTTCAAAAATTTCCAATTTTTTAGGAAAATTTTCAAAAATTTCTTATTTTTATAGGAATTTTTTAAAAATGTCTTATTTTTTTTGGAAATTTTTCAAAAATTTCTTATTTTTATAGGAAAGTTTTCAACAATTTCTTATTTTTATAGGAAATTCTTTTTTTAATTTCTAATTTTTTTAGGAAATTTTTCAAAATTTCTTATTTTTATAGGAAATTTTTTAAAACTTCTTATTTTTATAGAAAATTTTTTAAAAATTTCCTATTTTTATAACAAACTTTTCAAGAATTTCCTATTTTTATAGGAAATTTTTTCAAAAATTTACTATTTTTATTAGAAATTTTTCAAAAACTTACTATTTTTATTAGAAATTTTTCAAAAATTTACTATTTTTATAAGAAATTTTTCAAAAATTTCCTATTTTTATAGGAAATTTTTTAAAAATTTACTATTTTTATAGGAAATTTTTCAAAAATTTACTATTTTTATAGGAAATTTTTCAAAAATTTACTATTTTAATAGAAAATTTTTCAAAAATTTACTATTTTTATAGGAAATTTTTCAAAAATTTACTATTTTTATAGAAAATTTTTCAAAAATTTACTATTTTTATAGGAAATTTTTCAAAAATTTACTATTTTTATAGGAAATTTTTCAAAAATTAACTATTTTTATAAGAAATTTTTCAAAAATTTACTATTTTTATAGGAAATTTTTCAAAAATTTCCTATTTTTATAGGAAATTTTTCAAAAATTTCCTATTTTTATAGGAAATTTTTCAAAAATTTCCTATTTTTATAGGAAATTTTTCAAAAATTTCCTATTTTTATAGGAAATTTTTCAAAAATTTCCTATTTTTATAGGAAATTTTTCAAAAATTTCCTATTTTTATAGGAAATTTTTCAAAAATTTCCTATTTTTATAGAAAATTTTTCAAAAATTTCCTATTTTTATAGGAAATTTTTCAAAAATTTCCTATTTTTATAGGAAATTTTTCAAAAATTTCCTATTTTTATAGGAAATTTTTCAAAAATTTCCTATTTTTATAGGAAATTTTTCAAAAATTTCCTATTTTTATAGGAAATTTTTCAAAAATTTCCTATTTTTATAGGAAATTTTTCAAAAATTTCCTATTTTTATAGGAAATTTTTCAAAAATTTCCTATTTTTATAGGAAATTTTTCAAAAATTTCCTATTTTTATAGGAAATTTTTCAAAAATTTCCTATTTTTATAGGAAATTTTTCAAAAATTTCCTATTTTTATAGGAAATTTTTCAAAAATTTCCTATTTTTATAGGAAATTTTTCAAAAATTTCCTATTTTTATAGGAAATTTTTCAAAAATTTCCTATTTTTATAGGAAATTTTTCAAAAATTTCCTATTTTTATAGGAAATTTTTCAAAAATTTCCTATTTTTATAGGAAATTTTTCAAAAATTTCCTATTTTTATAGGAAATTTTTCAAAAATTTCCTATTTTTATAGGAAATTTTTCAAAAATTTCCTATTTTTATAGGAAATTTTTCAAAAATTTCCTATTTTTATAGGAAATTTTTCAAAAATTTCCTATTTTTATAGGAAATTTTTCAAAAATTTCCTATTTTTATAGGAAATTTTTCAAAAATTTCCTATTTTTATAGGAAATTTTTCAAAAATTTCCTATTTTTATAGGAAATTTTTCAAAAATTTCCTATTTTTATAGGAAATTTTTCAAAAATTTCCTATTTTTTTAGGAAATTTTTTAAAAATTTCCTATTTTTATAGGAAATTTTTCAAAAATTTCCTATTTTTATAGGAAATTTTTTAAAAATTTCCTATTTTTATAGGAATTTTTTCAAAAATTTCCTATTTTTATAGGAAATTTTTCAAAAATTTCCTATTTTTATAGGAAATTTTTCAAAAATTTCCTATTTTTATAGGAAATTTCTCAAAAATTCTCTATTTTTATAGGAAATTTTTCAAAAATTCCCTATTTTTATAGGAAATTTTTCAAAAATTCCCTATTTTTATAGGAAATTTTTCAAAAATTTCCTATATTTATAGGAAATTTTACAAAAATTTCCTATTTTTATAGGAAATTTTTCAAAAATTTCCTATTTTTATAGGAAATTTTTCAAAAATTTCTTATTTTTATAGGAAATTTTTCAAAAATTTCTTATTTTTATAGGAAATTTTTCAAAAATTTCTTATTTTTATAGAAAATTTTTCAAAAATTTCCTATTTTTTCTGAGTCGATTTAGCGATGTCCGTCCGTCCGTCTGGCTGGCTGGACCCCCATGTAAACCGTGTAATCAAACTACAGGTCGCAATTTTAAAGATAATTTGATGAAACTTGGCACAGATAATTTTTTTGATAATGGGAGCATGCTATTGAAATTGGTCAAAATCGGTCTATTATTTATGGTACGTCCCATGGGTCCCACTTCCCGGAATTGACATATTGGCCACAAATATCAATAGTTTTCCATGAAATTTGAAACAAATACTGCTTATATAAACCTAAATCACTGTACCGAATTTCGTTGAAATCGGTCCACATTTGACTATAGCTCCCATACAAACTCTTTTTTAAAAACGCACTAAATAAGACAAAAAACCACTAAAACGCTCGTAAATCTAAAGATAATGAAAATTTTGAGTTTATTTTTTGCATACATAATTTTTGTAACAACTGTCATCAATTTGCTAAATTTCGAGTAAATCGGTCCACATTTCACCCTAGCTCTCATATAAGTCTAAATGACGGAAACAGGTTAAATATATGTTTTGAGAAAATGCTTGTATGATGGCAAAATTTAGCAAATAATTGTCTTTATACAGGAAAAAATAACACCTTTGACCTTAGTGGTGAAGGGTATCCTGTAGTCGGGCTTGAACGACTATAGCGCTTTCTTACTTGTTTTTATAAGAAAATTTAAAAAAAAAAATCTCATTTTTAGAAGAAAACTTTTAAAAATTTTCTTATTTTTATAGGAAATTTTTAAAAAAGTTATTTTTTATATAGGAAATTTTTAAAAATTTTCTTACTTTTTAAGAAATTTAAAAAAAAAATATTTTTATTCTGTGTCTTAGATTACAAGAAAAAATTTATAAAATGGTCTTAAAAATTGGAGTATTTATAAATATAAATCAAATTTATCATATAAATCAATTTTGTTTCATTAGTTTCCTAAAGATAGTTGATCTGATTTATTTCCTTCATGTTTTTTTTTTTCTCCTAATGAACATGTTTACATATATCATTTATAAAACTATTTGTAATAGTTATTTAATTCAATAAATATCTCCTAAAATGTTTTTGTTTTAAACAAAAAACCCAATTCTGTCAGTTAAATTTGACAGCAAAAATACTTTCCCTTTCTTATATCAAAAGACAGATAGTCAGATAGAATCTTTTCTTTTTTTCAATCATATAAACTGATAAGACCATAAATGCTCGTAATAAATAAATACGACTAATCAATAATAATATTTTACATATTCTGTCTACTTTTGTAAAGATTTATTTATTATTATAAAGAACTGCTTCTTTGTCTTCCTTGATAAACAATTAGTTGTAATAATTTTTTATGTCTTTTAATACTTTTTGTTCAGAAAACAATAATAGACTACAACTGGAACATGGAGAAACCTAAAAAGTGCCCTGAACTTTTAAGAAGAGAAATGGGGAAAAATTAGAAATGACTACAATTTAAGACAAACATTTAAAACTGATTTTTATGAAGACTTATGGAAGGAGGGAAAGGGGTTTCTTGAATTCAAGAAAGTGAAATGTGATTTAAATTTAAATGTTCATTTAACAGGGTGAAATGAAAGGAGGGAACAATGACAAAAAATAGGTAATATCAGGCTACTTTTTGCCATTCTTTATTTTAAATGAATCATAATTTATTGAAGCGAAGACATCTCTGATCAACCAGTAGACCGGAAAAACTCTTGTAAAATCTTATTTTTAGTTTTGTTCTGTATCCACCTTCATTCAATGCTCAAAACTATTTTATTTTGGTTTTAGTTTCAAATGCTAGACACCTGCATAGTCGAGTCCACAACATCAAAATGTTTTAAAAATAAATTCGAAATCCTCCACAATGAGATAGTCGTCATGCCGACGCGTCAGAAATATACAAAATCATAATTTGACTTAAATCATAAATGTTTTTATTTTTATTTCTTACGTTTTTATCTGTTTTGAATTTGTTGGTTCTAAAAATATTTTTATTTTGTTTAATATTAAATTTTATAAAGACACTTTAGAGCCACATTAAATATTTATGTTAATTTTAAAAGACTAATGTTGGAAAGTGTTTCGAAGAAAATGCGTCATAATAGGTCATTAGTTAAATATGATTTAATATTAATTTGTTTTGGGTAAATATTTGAATATTTCTAAATATTAAGTCAAAATTTAGAGAAATAGATTTCAATCAAAGTTTCCAAAGCGCAATGCACCCTTCCCTACACACCTACAACACACTTATACATACATATAATTTTTAATATCTTTTCAGTTTTCTCATTTTTTTATTTGATATTTTTCTTTTTATTTAGCCACTGATTTTAATTTATGAGCCTGTCTAATGTACAGTGGGACAATTTTGCTATTTTCATATCAAGATTTTTATATTCCACTAAAAAAATGTTCACAAATTTACTATTTTTCAAAAGGAAACTTTTCAAAATTTAACTATTTTTCTGAAGGGAATTTTGAAAAATTTTCTTATTTTCCTATAGAAAAATGTCATATTTTTTCTATGGGAAATTTTTTTAAAATTTCATATTTTCTTTAGAAAATTTTTCAAAAACTTCTTTTTTTTTTAAAGAAAATTTTCGAGAATTTCTTATTTTTCTTTAGAAATTTTTTCAAAAATTTCCTTTTTTTTTTTTTTTAAATTTTTCAAAAATTTCTTATTTATCTATAGGAAATTTTTCAAACATTTCTTTTCTATCTATTCGAAATTTTTCAAAAATTTCCATTTTTCTAAAAGAATTTAAATATTTGTTTTATTTTTCTAGAGGTTAGTTTTAAATAATTTCTTAGTTTTGTATTTTTTTTTAATTTTTCAAAAAATTCTTATTTTTTTAGGAAACAAGAAGTTTTTGAAAAAATTTCCCAGAGATTATTTATTTATCTCTGGGAAATTTTTTCAAAAAAAAAAAATTTTTTAAAATATTTCGTATAGAAAATAAGAAATTTTTGAAAAAATGTTCTATACAATAATAATAAATTTTTAAAAAATTTCTTATTTTCTATACGAAATATTTTTAATAATTTATAATTTATTTATCTCTAGGAATTTTTTAAAAAATGTCTAATAAATCTCTAGGAAATTTCAAAAACTTCTTGTCATCTAAGAAAATTTTTTTAAAAATTTTTTAAAAATTTCTTATTAATCTCTAGGATATTTTCAAAATTTTCTTAGTTTTCTAAGAGAAATTTTTCAAAAATTTTTTATTTTTCTTTAGGAAATTTTTCAAAAACTTCTTATTTATCTTAAGGAAATTTTTCAAGAATCTGTTATTTTTCTATAGAAAATATTTCAAAAATTTCTTATTATAATTTCTAAATTTTTCGTAAATTTATAATTGGGAAATTTTTCATAAATTTGTAATTTTTCTATAGGAAATTTTTCAAAAATTTCTCAATTTTCTATAGAAAATTTTTAAAAAATTCTAATTTTCTATATGAAATTTTAATAAGAGTTCAAAATTTTCTTTAGGAAATTTAAAAAAAAAATTATCTAAAGGAAGTATTTTTAAAATGTCTTATTTTTTTAGGAATTCTTAAAAAATTTCTTTTTTTCTTTAGGAAATTTTTCAATATTTCTTACTTTTATAGAAAATTTTTCAAAAAATTTTAACTTTTCTAAAAATTTCATAGTTTTATAGAAAATCTTTTGTTAATTTTAATTGAAAACTATTTTTTTAGAAAATTTTTCAAATTTAAAAATAAAAAAAAAATATTTATAAAAATTTCTTATTTTTACAGGAAATTAAAAAAAAATATTTTTATATGAAACTTATGAAAATGTTTTTATTTTTATAGAACATTTTTCAAAAATTTCTTGTTTTTATAGAACATTTTTCAAAAAATTCTTATTTTATAGAAAATTTTTAAAAAATTTAATATTTTTATAAGAAATTTTTCATACATTTCTTATTTTTATTAGAAATTTTTAG
The DNA here is from genome assembly GCA_933228675.1 of Stomorhina lunata. Classification (NCBI taxonomy): domain Eukaryota; kingdom Metazoa; phylum Arthropoda; class Insecta; order Diptera; family Rhiniidae; genus Stomorhina; species Stomorhina lunata. Next base: position 31,741,987 of record OW121742.1, read on the forward strand.
AAAATTTTTCAGAACTTTTATATTTATTTTCATAGTATAATTTTCAAAAATTTTTTATTTTTACAGAAAAATTTCGTATTTTCATAGGCAATTTTCCAAAAATGTCTTTTTTATAATATTTTTCAGTTTTTTTTTATGTTTATAGGAAACTTTTTAAAAATTTCTTATTTTTATAGGAAATTTTTCAAGAATTTCTTATTTTTATAGGAAATTTTTCAAAAATTTCTTATTTTTATAGGAAATTTTTCAAAAATTTCTTATTTTTATAGGAAATTTTTCAAAAATTTCTTATTTTTATATGAAATTTTTCAAAAATTTCTTATTTTTGTAGGAAATTTTTCAAAAATTTCTTATTTTTGTAGGAAATTTTTCAAAAATTTCTTATTTTTATAGCAAATTTTTCAAAAATTTCTTATTTGTACAGAAAATTTTCCAAAAATTTCTATTTTTATAGGAAATGTTCCAAAAGCTTCTTATCTTAAGGAAATTTCAAAAATTTAGTATTTTTAGGAAGTTTTTCGAAAATTCCTATTTTTATAGGAAATATTTTAAAAATTTCTTACTTTTACAGAAAATTTTAAAAAACTTTTTTATTTTCGTAGGATATTTTTCAAAAATTTTTTATTTTCGTAGGAAATTTTTCAAAATTTTTTTATTTTCGTACGAAATTTTTCAAAAATTTTTTATTTTCGTACGAAATTTTTCAAAATTTTTTTATTTTTATATAAAATTTTTTAAGCATTTTAAATTTTTATACTAAATTTTACAAAAATTTCTTATTTCTAAAGAAAATTTTTCAAAAATTTCTTATTTGCATAGAAAATTTTACCAAAATTTCGATTTTTATAGGAAATTTTCCGAAAAGATATTTTTCGATATTTTTAGGAAATTTTTAAAAAATCCTTATTTTTGTAGGAAATTTGTCAAAAAAATCTAATTTAATAGGAAACTTTTTAAAAATTTCTTATTTTTACAGAAAATTGTTCAGAACTTTTTTTAATTTCATAGGAAACTTTTCAAAAAATTTTTTTTTTCATAGGAAATTTTAGGAAATTTTTCAAAAATTTTTTTTCATAAGAAATTTTTCAAAAATTTCTTATTTTTATGAAATTTTTATAGGAAATTTTTCAAAAATTTCTAATTTTAAGGAAAATTTTTTAAAAAATTTATTTTAACAGAAAATTTTTCAAAACTATTTCATTTTCATAGGAAATTTTTGAAAATTTTTTTTTATATAAAATTTTCTAAAAATTTCTTATATAGTTTTATATAAAATTTTTCAAAAATTTCTTTTTTGTTTTGAAAATTTTTCAAAAATTTATTTTTTTTTTGAAAATTTTTCAAAAATTTTTAATTTTATGAAAATTTTTTCAAAAATTTCTTATTTTTATAAGAAATTTTTTAAAATTATTTTATTTTTTTAGAAAATTTTTATTTTTTTTTTTTGTTTTTCTTTTCCCTCTGTTCAGTATAAAAAAGTTTTTTCTTTTCTTTTTAACTTTTGTGATAAAAGACATACTAAAACATACAGAAAAGTATTTAAACAGCAAACGAAAATTAAGAATTTGAAAATAATGGCCAATATATTTGCCAAACATACACACATGGCTAAATGTACAATGTTAGCTAAATAAAATTCCAATGGTTATAGTCAAACAAACTAGCGAACTTAGCCATTATAAAGACCAAAACAACCTATGAGAATACACCATAAATAGGTACACCCTACAAACTCATGTCTTGAAGGTTATTCAATCTCTAATATTTATATCCATTGGCATATTTTATATGGTATGTTGTAATTATAAATGTAAAAATTAAGAATTCTGACAACTGTATTCGTGAAGTGGCCGTATATACGTGACTCTCATATTGAACCCTCTAAACAAATTTTAATCAAAATCTCAAGAAAATGTTGATATTCCTTTCTATTAACATAAATTGTGAGTAGTATTAGGGATATATGGTCAACATGTGTGCATTAATAATACTTTATGTAGGGAACCGTTAAGTCTTCTTTGTCCATATTTACTTTCTTAATTGGTTTTTTAGTCTTTTCATCTTTTTTTGAAATAAACAGCAATATTTCATTTAAGTAAAAAATACAAGTCAATTTATTTATGTGAAAACTATTTACAATTTTAATGGTTTTATTCCCAGATTTCAAATTTAAGTTGAAAACTCTCAATTAATAATGTTCAAATGGGTATCTGGTCAATTTCAAAAATGACTTCATTAAAAATCATGTAGTCAATTCATAATATAGTTGTAGGCAAATATGGCAATCATTTGCATTATTTGACGGAAAATTTTCCAAAATTTTTTTAAATTTTATAACAAATTTTTTTTAAATTTCTTATATTTATAAGAAATTTTTTTAAAAATTTCTTATATTTATAAGAAATTTTTCAAAAATTTGCTATATTTTTTAAAAATTTCCTTTAAAAATTTGTATATAAAAAAATATTTATATCAAAAAATATCAATAAAAAATTTTTGTATCAAAAAATTTTCTATAAAAAAATTTTATTTTCTGTATTTTTTTTTTAAATTTCCTTTAAAAATTTGTATATTAAAAAATATTTATATCTAAAAATTTTCAATAAAAAATGTTTGTCTCGAAAAATTTTCTAGACAAAATTTTTATATCAAAAAATTTTATATCAAAAATTTTTCTATAAAAAATTATTATATGAAAACTTTCTATAAAAAAATTTTATATGAAAAATTTTCTGTAAAAAACTTTTAATTAAATAATTTTCGATAAAAATTCTTTATATCAAACAATTTTCTTTAAAAAATTTTTATATCGAAAATTTTTATATTGAAAAATTTCTATACGAAAAATTTTTATAAACACTTTTTATATGAAGAAGTTCTATAAAAAATTTTGATATAAAAAATTTTCTATAAAAAATTTTTATTTAAAAAATTTTCTATGAAAAATTTTTATATAAAAAATTTTCTATAAGAAATTTTTGTATCGAAAAATTTTCTATAAAAATTTTTTATATGAAAATGTTCTATAAAAATTTTTTATATCAAAAAATGTTCTTTAAAAAATTTTTATACCGAAAAATTTTCTATAAAAATTTTTTATATCAAAAAATTTTCTATAAACAAATTTTTATATCGAAAAATGTTCTGTAAAAATATTTGTATTGAAAAATTTTAAATAAAAAACTTTTGTATTGAAAAATTTTCTAGACAAAATTTTTATATAGAAAATTTTTCTAGAAAATTTTTTTTCTATAAAAAATTTTTATATGAAAAATTTCTATAAAAAAATTTTATATGAAAAATTTTCTGAACAAAATTTTAACTAAATAATTTTCTATAAAAAATTTTTATATCGAACAATTTTCTTTAAAAAATTTTTATATTGAACAAATTTCTTTAAAAAAATTTTATATCGAAAATTTTTATATTGAAAAATTTCTATACGAAAAATTTTTATAAAAAATTTTTATATAAAAAATTTTCTATAAAAAATTTTTATATAAAAAATTTTCTATAAAAAATTTTTATATAAAAAATTTTCTATAAAAAATTTTTATATAAAAATTTTCTATAAAAAATTTTTATATAAAAAATTTTCTATAAAAAATTTTCTATAAAAAATTTTCTATAAAAAATTTTTGTGTCGAAAAATTTTCTATAAAAATTTTTTATTTCGAAAAATTTTCTTTAAAAATTTTTTATATCGAAAAATTTTCTTTAAAAATTTTTTATATCGAAAAATTTTCTTTAAAAAATTTTCTATAAAAGTTTTTTATATCGAAAAATTTTCTATAAAAATTTTTTATGTCGAAAAATTTTCCTTAAAAAATTTTTACATCGAAAAGTCTTCTTTAAAAAATTTTCTACAAAAAATGTTCATATCGAAAAATTTTCTATAAAAAACTTATATATACAAAATTTTTCTATAAAAAATTTGTATATCGAAAAATTTTCTATCAAAAATTTTTATATCGAAAAATTTTCGATAGAAAAATTTTAATCAAAAATTTATCGACAACTTTTTCTATAGAAAACTTTTACCATCGTCAATTTCTCTATAGAAAACTCTTTCCATCATCAACACTTCTATAAAAAACTCTTCCCATCGTCAATTTTTCTATATAAACCTCTTTCTATGGTTAACTTTTCTGTAGAAAACTCTTCCCATCGTCAATTTTTTTTATAGAAAACTCTTTCTATCCCATTTTTAAAGGAAATTTTTCAAAAATTTTCTATTTTGAAGGAATTTTTTTTTAAAATTTCCTATTTTTATAGGAAATTTTTCAAGTTTCCTATTTTTATAGGAAATTTTTCAAGTTTCCTATTTTTATAGGAAATTTTTCAAAAATTTCCTATTTTTATAGGAAAATTTTCAAAAATTTTATATTTTTATAGGAAAATTAATTTTAAAGTAAATTTTATAATTTTAACGGAAATTTTTCAAAAGTTGTACATTTTCAAAGGAAATTTTTCAAAAATTTTTTATTTTTATAGAAAATTTTATATTTTTATAGGAAATTTTTCAGAAGTTTTATATTTTTATAGGAAATTTTTCAAAAATTTTTTATTTTTATAGGAAAATTTTTAAAATTTTTTTATTTTTATAGGAAATTTTTTAAAAAATTTTATATTTTTTTTATAGGATTTTTGTTTTTAATTTTATAGGAAATTTTTCAAAAATTTCCTATTTTTATAGGAAATTTTTTAAAAATTTCCTATTTTTATAGGAAATTTTTTAAAAATTTCCTATTTTTATAGGAAATTTTTCAAAAATTTCCTATTTTTATAGGAAATTTTTCAAAAATTTCCTATTTTTATAGGAAATTTTTCAAAAATTTCCTATTTTTATAGGAAATTTTTCAAAAATTTCCTATTTATGTATGAAATTTTTCAAAAATTTCCTATTTTTATAGGAAATTTTTCAAAAATTTCCTATTTTTATAGGAAATTTTTTAAAATTTTCATATTTTTATAGTAAATTTTTCAAAAATTTCCTATTTTTATAGGAAATTGTATGAAATTTTTCAAAAATTTCCTATTTTTATAGGAAATTTTTCAAAAATTTCCTATTTTTATAGGAAATTTTTTAAAATTTTCATATTTTTATAGTAAATTTTTCAAAAATTTCCTATTTTTATAGGAAATTTTTCAAAAATTTCCTATTTTTATAGGAAACTTTTCAAAAATTTCCTATTTTTATAGGAAATTTTTCAAAAATTTCCTATTTTTATAGGAAATTTTTCAAAAATTTACTATTTTTATAGGAAATTTTTCAAAAATTTCCTATTTTTATAGGAAATTTTTCAAAAATTTCCTATTTTTATAGGAAATTTTTCAAAAATTTCCTATTTTTATAGGAAATTTTTCAAAAATTTCCTATTTTTATAGGAAATTTTTCAAAAATTTCCTATTTTTATAGGAAATTTTTCAAAAATTTCCTATTTTTATAGGAAATTTTTCAAAAATTTCCTATTTTTATAGGAAATTTTTCAAAAATTTCCTATTTTTATAGGAAATTTTTCAAAAATTTCCTATTTTTATAGGAAATTTTACAAAAATTTCCTATTTTTATAGGAAATTTTTCAAAAATTTCCTATTTTTATAGGAAATTTTTCAAAAATTTCCTATTTTTATAGGAAATTTTTCAAAAATTTCCTATTTTTATAGGAAATTTTTCAAAAATTTCATATTTTTATAGGAAATTTTTCAAAAATTTCCTAATTTTATAGGAAATTTTTCAAAAATTTCCTATTTTTATAGGAAATTTTTCAAAAATTTCCTATTTTTATAGGAAATTTTTCAAAAATTTCCTATTTTTATAGGAAATTTTTCAAAAATTTCCTATTTTTAAAGGAAATTTTTCAAAAATTTCCTATTTTTATAGGAAATTTTTCAAAAATTTCCTATTTTTATACGAAATTTTTCAAAAATTTCCTATTTTTATAGGAAATTTTTCAAAAATTTCCTATTTTTATAGGAAATTTTTCAAAAATTTCCTATTTTTATAGGAAATTTTTCAAAAATTTCCTATTATTATAGGAAATTTTTCAAAAATTTCCTATTATTATAGGAAATTTTTCAAAAATTTCCTATTTTTATAGGAAATTTTTCTAAAATTTCCTATTTTTATGGGAAAATTTTCAAAAATTTCCTATTTTTATAGGAAATTTTTCAAAAATTTCCTATTTTTATAGGAAATTTTTCAAAAATTTCCTATTTTTATAGGAAATTTTTCAAAAATTTCCTATTTTTATAGGAAATTTTTCAAAAATTTCCTATTTTTATAGGAAATTTTTCAAAAATTTCCTATTTTTATAGGAAATTTTTCAAAAATTTCCTATTTTTATAGGAAATTTTTCAAAAATTTCCTATTTTTATAGGAAATTTTTCAAAAATTTCCTATTTTTATAGGAAATTTTTCAAAAATTTCCTATTTTTATAGGAAATTTTTCAAAAATTTCCTATTTTTATAGGAAATTTTTCAAAAATTTCCTATTTTTATAGGAAATTTTTCAAAAATTTCCTATTTTTATAGGAAATTTTTCAAAAATTTCCTATTTTTATAGGAAATTTTTCAAAAATTTCCTATTTTTATAGGAAATTTTTCAAAAATTTCCTATTTTTATAGGAAATTTTTCAAAAATTTCCTATTTTTATAGGAAATTTTTCAAAAATTTCCTATTTTTATAGGAAATTTTTCAAAAATTTCCTATTTTTATAGGAAATTTTTCAAAAATTTCCTATTTTTATAGGAAAGTTTTCAAAAATTTCCTATTTTTATAGGAAATTTTTCAAAAATTTCCTATTTTTATAAGAAATTTTAAAAAAATTTTCAGAAAAAATTCAACAAATTCTAATTTTTATAGGAAATTTTTCAAAAACTAATTTGACATTACGAATATTTATCTATATCAATCTACAACCACCTCCAACAAATCAATTTATATGCTACCATAATTTAACCGCAAGTTCTCTGTTAACATTTTAATTAAAACTTTGATTAAACCTAAAACATGTTTTGTTCACCAACAGCAAAAGATTAACAATTTAATAACAAATTACTCCTACCAATTAAAGTTCAATTAATTGTCAGCAAAATTAATTAGAAACAAATAAAAGAAATACCAAAAAAGAGCCAACAACAGAAAAAAGCTTATTTTTAATTAAAATCTAAAACCAGCAAATTGCAGTGTAAAAGACAAATTGTTGCAATTTCTAAAACTACAAACCGCAAACAACATTCAGCCATTGGAGGCACCCAGGCCTTTGTCAGTCCTGTTGAATGTTAACACAAACAACAAATAGATTTTACTCTTAACCAAAAAAAAAAGCAAAAAAAAACTATAAAAACTTAAACACCTGAATTTTTATTGTTAAAAAAAGTATCTGAGAGTTTGTGTATTATTTGCTCATGACATACCAACCGACCGGCTCCTAGAAATGAATGAAAAATACAACTTAATGAATAAACCATTAGTCCAATGGCTGTAGTGGACTTGTCCTCTTCTTAAAGTTGTTTGGATTGTTACCAGTAAACAAATGACATTATTGCCACAACTATTGGAAGTCGGTTAAGAGGCAACGAACAGTTTTACAAATAAACTTGTATTTTATCAAAATAATAGATGAGCATCTGAGTTACAAGATATAAATTATTTTATTATCTTTTTTGATATTCGAACATTAAATTTATGAGACTATGTAATTGAGTTTTATTGAAAAATTTAAGTTACAAAAAATAGATTTCTTGTTTCAAAAATTTTTATAAATGTCTTTATCAATTTTATAAAACATTTGGTCATTTATTAAAATAATCGAAAACATATACAAGAGTTTTTATAGAAAAGTTGGCGATGGAAAGAGTTTTCTATAGAAAAGTTGACGATGGGAAGAGTTTTCTATAGAAAAGTTGACGACGGAAAGTGTTTTCTATAGAAAAGTGTGGATGGGAAGTGTTATCTTTAGAAAAGTTGACCATATGACGAGTTTTCCATAGAAAAGTTCATGATGGGAAGAGTTTTCTATAGAAAAGTTGAAGACAGGAAGAGAAAAGTTGACGATGGGAAGAGCTTTCTATGAAAAAATTGTTGTTATACAAAGTTTTTTTATATGAAATTTTTTTTAGAACATTTTTTATCGAAAATTTTTTGATATGAAAATTTTTTATAGAAAATTTTTCAATATAAAATTTTTTATACAAAAATTTTCATATTAAAATTTTTTATAGAAAATTTTTCACATTAAAATTTTTTATGGAAAATTTTTAATTTTAAATTTTTTTTTAAAGAACATTTTTCGATATAAAAATTTTTTATAGAAAATTTTTCAAAAAAAAATTTATAGAAAATTTTTCATATAAAAATTTTTTATAGAAAATTTTTCATATAAAAATTTTTTATAGAAATTTTTCATAACAAATTTTTTGACATCAATTTTTTTATAGAAAATTTTTCGATATTAATTTTTTTGTAGAAAATTTCATATAAACATTTTTTATTGAAAATTTTTCGATATAAGAATTATTTATAGAAAATATTTTGATATGAACATTTTTTATAAAAAATTTTTTGATATAAAATTTTTTATGGAAAAATTTTCATATAAAAATTTTTTATAGAAAATGTTTCACATTAAAATTTTTTATAGAAAATTTTTTATAGAAAATTTTTTATAGAAAATGTTTCACATTAAAATTTTTTATAGAAAATTTTTCGATATAAAAATTTTTTATAGAACATTTTTCGATATAAAATTTTTTTAAAGAAAATTTTTCGATATAAAAATTTTTGAAGGAACATTTTTCGATGTAAAAATTTTTTATAGAAAATCTTTCATATAAAATTTTTTTATAGAAATTTTTCATACACAAATATTTTATAGAAATTTTTGATATAAAAATTTTTTATAGAAAATTTTTTGATATAAATTTTTTTTTAAGAAAATTTTTCGACATAAATTTTTTTTTATAGAACATTTTTCGATATAATAATTTATTATAGAAAATTTTTCATATAAAAATTTTTTATAGAAAATTTTTTTAAATAAAAATTTTTATAGAAAATTTTTCATATAAAAATTTTTTATAGAAAATTTTTCATATAAAAATTTTTTATAGAAAATTTTTTGATTTAAAAATTTTTTGTAGAAAATTTTTTTAATTTAAAAATTTTTTATAGAAAATTTTTAGATATACAAATTTTTTATAGAAAATTTTTAGATATAAAAATTTTTTATAGAAAATTTTTTATATAAACATTTTTTATAGAAATTTTTCATATAAAAATTTTTTGTGGAAAATTTTTTGACATAAAATTTTTTATAAAAAATTTTTCGATATAAAATTTTTTATCGAAAATTTCTTGATATAAAAATTTTTTATAAAAAATTTTTCGATATAAAAATTTTTTGTAAAAAAATTTTTCTATATAAAAATTTTTTATAGAAAATTTATTATAGAAAATTTTTCGATATCAAAATTTTTTTATACAAAATTTTTCGATATAAAAATTTTTTATAGAAATTTTTTCATATAAAAATTTTGGTAGAAAATTTTCTATAAAAATTTTTGTTATAAAATTTTGTTATAGAAAATTTTTCATATAAATTTTTTTTCCAAAAATTTTTCATATACAAATTTTTTTATAGAAAATTTTTCATATACAAATTTTTTATAGAAAATTTTTCATATAAAAAAAAGTTTTCGATAAAATGAATAAAGAAATAGAAAGAAAAACGAAAATATTGAAATGGATAAATAGATTTTTTTTAATTTGTTGTTTTCCAAAAGATTATAATTCGTATTAATTTTGTTTTAGAATTTGTACATATTGCATAGTTTTTAATCTGCATAGAATAAGAGATATTCCATATTACGATGATGGTCTGACCAGCCAACGAAACTTAATTCGAAGAACTTGTTTTTCATACCATTAAGTCCCTTTTGAAAGAAAAATATAGCCAACTATGGTAGACCTTATTTCATTGATTACTATTAAATTTTGTGATAGAAGTCTCAAAAAAACTGGAGGTCGGTTTAATAGGCAGTCCGGTTTCGGTCAGTTTTTATATACATGGTAAAGTTAAGAAAAATCTGACAACAAAATGTGTTTTTAAGAAAATTGGTTTAAGATATCTAAAGGTTTTAGCCATTTTTGCTTTAAAAGCTACCACAATTTAAAAAGTACCAAATATTTTTGTACCTGTCTCAAAAATATTATTTAAACATGTGAGTCAAAAAGTATAAGCATTAATGAGCGAGGTTTTCGAAAAGACTGCTTTAAATTACAAGTAGTGTTTTTTTTTGCATTCTTTATACTTCATCAAAATTACTGAAATATATTACTAAAATATATTACTTTTATTTATTTAATGTGCCAAAGATTTGCAAATTTCGAATAACTTAACATGCATTTCATTATACAAATTTATTATATTTATCATATTACTTAGCATAAACATTTATAATTCATGGTTTGACAATAAATATTACACCACCAACAACAATTTATCATAAATGTTATCTTGTCTCTAGATATTGCTATCACAACTCGCCTCAAACTAACTTCAGTTAACTGTAAAATCGCAAACATCAACAAACATATTTGCCAGCTATAGGCCACAGCAATACCCCAGTATTCCACTCTACTCTACTACTCAACACAACATCATTTAAGTCATAATAAATTTTTCTAACACAACCAACCGACCGTTCATTTTCGTATTATAATAATTATACAATATTGATGCTGATGCTAGCGCTGCTGCTGGTGTTCAGTGTTATCGGAACATAAGAAGGCGGATACACAATCACAGATTGTAATAGCCTCAGTCTCAGTTAGTCAATCAGTCAGCTAAACTGAACGCCCATTAAGCTCCTCTATTCATATTCTACTAGGCTTCTAGTTATTATTTTATGACTTTACTACTCATTTATTAAATAGTTACAAATATCTACTCTTTAGTTTATTATTGTATAAAACTCAGACAAAAGCTGTTCGTTTCAGCACGTAAATTGTGAATGAATTGTTTGGCGGATATACCGCGGAGAAAAAGGCATAACATCTAACAAACATCGCACCGTTAAGTCATTGTAGTAGTAAATAGCTGATGTTGTTCAAATATGGTCTTAATTTAAGCGCCACTCCACCAGCGTAACTAGGAGCAATCATAGCATCCCTGTAGTTCAAAAGGTGGCTAATGTCAGTGATTATAGAAGAGTTAAATGAAAACGATTTCTATAGAAAAGCAGTCGATGGAAAGAGTTTTCTATAGAAAATTCGTAGAAAAAAGAGTTTCCTATAGAAAATTCAGAAACGGGGAGATTTTTCTATAGCAAACTCGAAGATGGGAAGAGTTTTGTATAGAAAATCCGAAGACGGAGGAGTTTTCTATAGAAAATTCGAAAATGGGAAAAGTTTTCTATAGAAAATTCGAAGACGAGAAGAGTTTGCTATAGAAAATTAGAAGATAAGAAGAGTTTTCTATAGAAATTTCGACAAAAGGAACGAGTTTTTATACAAAATTCAAAGATAGAAAGAATATTCAATAGAAAATTCGAATATAGGGAGAGTTTTCTTAAGAAAATTCGAAGACGGGAAGAGTTTTCTATAGAAAATTCAAAAACGGGAAGAGTTTTTTCTAGAAAATTTGAAGATGGGAAGAGTTTTCAATAAAAAAAATTCGAGGATGGAAAGAGTTTTCTAAAGAAGATTTGAAGGTGGAAAGAGTTTTCTATAGAAAATTTGAAGATGGAAAAAGTTTTCTATAGAAAATTCGAAGATGGAAAATATAGAAAACTCGAAAATGGAAAGAATTTTTTATACAAAATTCGAAGATAGAAAGAGTTTTCACTAGATAATTCGAAGATGGGAAGAGTTTTCTAAAGAAAATTCGAAGACGGGAAGAGTTTTCTATAGAAAATTTGAAGAAGGGAAGAGTTTTCTATAGAAAATTCGAAGATGGGAAAAGTTTTCTATAGATAATTCGAAGATGGGAAGAATTTTTTATTAAAAATTCGAAGACGGGAAAAATTTTCTATAAAAAAGTTGACGATTGGAAGAGTTTTCTATACAAAAGTTGACGATGGGAAGAGTTTTCTATAAAAAAGTTAACGATGGGAAGAGTTTTCTATAGAAAAGTTATCGACAGGATGAGTTTTCTATAGAAAAGTTGTTGATAGGATGTATTTTATATAGAAAAATTGTAGATAGGATGAGTTTTCTACAAAAAAGTTGTCGATAGGATGAGTTTTCTATAGAAAAGTTGTTGATAGGATGAGTTTTCTATAGAAAAGTTGTCGTTAGTATGAGTTTTCTATACAAAAGTTGTTGATAGGATGAGTTTTCTATAGAAAAGTTGTCGATAGGATGAGTTTTCTATAGAAAAGTTGTCGATAGGATGAGTTTTCTATAGAAAAGTTGTCGATAGGATGAGTTTTCTATAGAAAAGTTGTCGATAGGATGAGTTTTCTATAGAAAATTTGTCGATAGGATGAGTTTTCTATAGAAAATTTGTCGATAGGATGAGCTTTCTATAGAAAAGTTGTCGATAGGATGAGTTTTCTATAGAAAATTTGTCGATAGGATGAGCTTTCTATAGAAAAGTTGTCGATAGGATGAGTTTTCTATAAAAAAGTTGTCGATAGGATGAGTTTTCTATAGAAAAGTTGTCGATAGGATGAGTTTTCTATAAAAAAGTTGTCGATAGGATGAGTTTTCTATGGAAAAGTTGTCGATAGGATGAGTTTTCTATAAAAAAGTTGTCGATAGGATGAGTTTTCTATAGAAAAGTTGTCGATAGGATGAGTTTTCTATAGAAAAGTTGTCGATAGGATGAGTTTTCTATAAAAAAGTTGTCGATAGGATGAGTTTTCTATAGAAAAGTTGTCGATAGGATGAGTTTTCTATAGAAAAGTTGTCGATAGGATGAGTTTTCTATAAAAAAGTTGTTGATAGGATGAGTTTTCTATAGAAAAGTTGTCGATAGGATGAGTTTTCTATAAAAAAGTTGTCGATAGGATGAGTTTTCTATAGAAAAGTTGTGGATAGGATGAGATTTGTATAGAAAAGTTAGGATTTAGAATAGGATTTACTATAGAAAAGTTGTCGATAGGATATGTTTTCTATAGAAAAGTTGTCGATAGGATGAGTTTTCTATAGAAAAGTTGTCGATAGGATGAGTTTTCTATAGAAAATTTGTCGATAGGATGAGCTTTCTATAGAAAAGTTGTCGATAGGATGAGTTTTCTATAAAAAAGTTGTCGATAGGATGAGTTTTCTATAGAAAAGTTGTCGATAGGATGAGTTTTCTATAAAAAAGTTGTCGATAGGATGAGTTTTCTATAGAAAAGTTGTCGATAGGATGAGTTTTCTATAAAAAAGTTGTCGATAGGATGAGTTTTCTATAGAAAAGTTGTCGATAGGATGAGTTTTCTATAGAAAAGTTGTCGATAGGATGAGTTTTCTATAAAAAAGTTGTCGATAGGATGAGTTTTCTATAGAAAAGTTGTCGATAGGATGAGTTTTCTATAGAAAAGTTGTCGATAGGATGAGTTTTCTATAAAAAAGTTGTTGATAGGATGAGTTTTCTATAGAAAAGTTGTCGATAGGATGAGTTTTCTATAAAAAAGTTGTTGATAGGATGAGTTTTCTATAGAAAAGTTGTGGATAGGATGAGATTTGTATAGAAAAGTTAGGATTTAGAATAGGATTTACTATAGAAAAGTTGTCGATAGGATATGTTTTCTATAGAAAAGTTGTCGATAGGATGAGTTTTCTATAGAAAAGTTGTCGATAGGATGAGTTTTCTATAGAAAAGTTGCCGATAGGATGAGTTTTCTATAGAAAAGTTGTCGATAGGATGAGTTTTCTATAGAAAAGTTGTCGATAGGATGAGTTTTCTCTAGAAAAGTTGTAGATAGGATTAGTTTTCTATCGACTTTGTCGATAGGATGAGTTTTCTATAGAAAAGTTTTCGATAGGATGAGTTTTCTATAGAAAAGTTGTAGATAGGATTAGTTTTCTATAGAAAAATTGTCGATAGGATGGGTTTTCTATAGAAAAGTAGTCGATAGGATGATATAGGAAGATATTTCTATAGAAAAATTGTCGAGAGGAAGTTTTTTCTTTTGAAAAGTTGTCGATAGGAAGATTTTTTATTGAAAAGCAGTCAATAAAAAGAGTTTTCTATAAAAAAAGTTGTCGATGAGAAGAGTTTTCTATAAAAAATTAACAGGACGTCCTAAGGCATATAAAAATCAATTGTCTACCGTACGTATTACAAAGAGTACAGAAAATAGACATACATTTTTTATTTATCACTCTTAATATTTTAGCTCAAAAACAGCTCCTCAAACTGCAGGGGCTCATCTGAGTAAGTGGCAAAATTTATTGTTTCCATATAAATGCTATTCAATACTCGTAGTGTTGCAGTGATTTTTTCCAATAGATTATGTAAATTATATTAAAAGCGGTTTAGATTGTAAATATTGAAGTTGAATACATTTTTTGCTCCCTCTTTCTGGTCATTTAGCATATGTTTATTATTAAAATGTAGGTACTAAGAATAAAAATTGTGTTAAGAATTAAGCGATTGTTAAATACCCTGCAATAGACAGTGTCACATCAATAATAAGACGGTAACAGAATAATTGAGTTTAAATCATTGGATTACAAATTTGTAATTAATTATTCTAAGTCAAGAGATAAGTATTAGTTTAATATAAGTGGTTTTAGCATTTGACTAGGATTTAAGATGTCAGGCAGGTGTCTTTTAAAAATCGTTTAAGGTGAGAAAACCGTGAGGTTTGAATTACCAGCAAATGCAAATAAATTGGAAAATATTTAGGAAAATATTTTAAGTTTTAGCTTAAATGTAAAATGTATTAATTTAACTACTTCAATTAATTTTTTTGATGTCAAAAGAACGAGTTTTCCACAACAAAATTGGAAAAGTTAAAAATGGGAATTTTCAAAAGAAAAGTTGAAGATAGAAAATTTTAACAAAAAAAGTTTTCTACAGATAAGTTTGAAATAGGAAAGTTAAAATTCTTTAATTCAGATGTACCTGATATAATCAAGAGAAGATATCTTATATACCTTAGTTGTCCCACTGTAACCATTATAGCCCCATTCCTCAGTATGTCTAAACTTACAATAACCCCCTTCAAAGCTGCTCTATAAACTCAACCATTGCTGGTCTAAAAAACTAATCATTTTGGCCCATTGTGCAGCAACATCTAAGTACAGCCATAAAAAGAGTTGCAAAAATTGTTGTAAATGAAAAACGTATAAAATGTTGGGCAACCAATATCGATTGGTTGAGTATAACATAAGTAATGAAAATCTGATAAAAATACAACTTGTTCGAATGAAAATCCATGCAAACCGACATAACTATAAAATTGTATAAAGTGTCATATTTAGTTTGGGGCTAAATTAATAAAATGCCTTAATTTATGTAGTATGTTCAATATATGAGAAGTAAATAAATATATTTGTACAATTTTATATAGTAAACACTTCATAAGCATATACATATTTATGTACTCATGCATTCCAATAACCACAGTAGGGGTATTCACGTTAAAAATTTGATAGCAAATACTTGACGTTTATCTTAAAAAGTTGACGATGGAAAGAATTTTCTGTAGAAAAGTTGACGATAGCAAGAGTTTTCTACAGAAAACTTGACGATGAGAAGAGTTTTGTATAGAAAAGTTGACGATGGGAAAAGTTTTCCATAGAAAAGTTGACGATGGGAAAAGTTTTCTATAGAAAAGTTGACGATGGGAAAAGTTTTCTATAGAAAAGTTGACGATGGGAGGAGTTTTCTATAGAAAAGTTAACGATGGGAAGAGTTTTCTATAGAAAAGTTGATGATGGGAAGAGTTTTCTATAGAAAAGTTGATGATGGGAAGAGTTTTCTATAGAAAAGTTGACGATAGGAAGAGTTTTCTATAGAAAAGTTGACGATGGGAAGAGTTTTCTATAGAAAAGTTGACAATGGGAAGAGTTTTTTATAGAAAAGTTGACGATGAGAAGAGTTTTCTATAGAAAAATTGACGATGGGATAAGTTTTCTATAGAAAAGTTAACGATAGGAAGAGTTTTCTATAGAAATGATGACGATGACTGGAGGGTTTTCTATAGAAAAGTAAACGATGGGAGGATTTTTCTAATGAAAAGTTGACGATGGGGGTATTTTTCTATAGAAAAGTTAACGATGTGAAGAGTTAGAAAAGAAGAAAAGTTGAAGGTGGGAAGAGTTTTCCATAGAAAAGTTCACGATGGGAAGTTGGAGGTGAAAAGAGTTTTCTATAGAAAATTTCAAGGCGTGAAAAATTTGTCTTTGGAAAAGGTTTGAAGGAATGTTTGATGTGAATACCCCTTATACAATTACTTGAACACTGCAAGTTCCATTCTCATATGTTACAACATGTAGAAAATTGCACGAGTTTCTATATTTATGAACTAAGTCAATACATTTGCGGCGTTAAAGCGACGCTATGGGAATTTCTTTTGTGGACCTAAGCAAATATTTTTTTGTTGAATTGTTTGTGGAAACATATTTTTTATATTTTATGACGTTTATTATTTGTAGATTTTTTATTTTTATATTTTTATTTTTGTTTATCGACAATTGTAAGTTATACAATAAATAACTTATTAGCACTTGTTAATGTTATTTAATACAATTTCCGTTGAAGCAGAAAAATAAAATACATTAACAAGAAATGAATAATTTTTCGAAGAAATTTTTAAAATTGTTGATGCAGGCGTTAATAAAGATTTTAAAATTGTTGATGCAGGCGTTAATAAAGATTTATGAATGGAAAGGAAATCTGTTAAGACAAGTGGATTTTGAGACATGGAAATTAGAAAACCAAGAAAAAAAATTTCATAAAATCATAAATAACTTTTTCCAGGAAAGAAAATAATATCGATAATTTCTATACTTAAAAATTAATAATTTTGTATTTCAATTTAAAAACCTATATTTGTTAGTTTTTTTTTTAACTAATGCTACTACTGTTCATTATACTTTTGTTTCAGATTTTTTTTCGAAAAAACTCATCTTTGATTTACTTCCCACATAATAATTTTGTGCAACTCAAATCCTAAAATCATTGTTTACAATAAATTCTTCTTCAGTTGAGTTAAATGCAAAAAGACAATAACACAAAAAAAAATCCAAATGTTAATAAAATATTCAAAAAATGTCATAATAAATTTATTTTGCCAACAAATTGCCATATGGAACAATGTATTGTATGTATGGCTGTCTGTCCGTATGTAAATCACCATCAAGTTAACAAAAGCTAAACGAATCACAATAAAAAAAATAAAAAGAAAAACTAAACCAGAAACTTTTTCTATATGGAAGAGCAAAAATATGGAGACAAAACATTCATGTATGGAATTGTAAGAATAAAATATATGACAGTCAACAAAACCATTTGGTTTTTATTAAACGCCATGACATAAAAAATATACTATCACCTCGAACGAGCACAAAATTAAGTCAACTTAGGATTCACTGTAATTTTCTTAAAAAAAATATAAAATGGGAAAAGTTTTCTATAGAAAAGTTAAAGGTGGGAAGGTTTTCTAAAGAAAAGATGATGGTGGGAAGAGTTTTCTATAGAAAAGTTGAAGGTGGGAAGAGTTTTCTATAGAAAAGTTTAAGGTGAGTAGATTTTTATATAGAAAAGTTGAAGGTGGGAAGACTTTTTTTATAGAAAAGTTGTTAAAGGTGGCAAGAATTTTCTGTAGAAAAGTTAGAGCCGGGAAGAGTTTTCTATACAAAAGTTGAAGGTGAGAAAAGTTTTCTATAGAAAAATCAAAGGACGGAGGAGTTTTCTATAGAAAACTTGAAGGTGGGAAGAGTTTTCTATAGAAAAGTTGATGGTGGGGAGAGTTTTCTATAGAAAATTTGAAGGTGGGAAGAGTTTTATATAGAAAAGTTGAAAGTGGGAAGAGTTTTTTATAGGAGGGTTAAGGGTGGGAAGAGTTTTGTATAGAAAAGTTGAAGGTGGGAAGAGTTTTCTACAGAAAATTTTAAGGTAGGAAGAGTTTTCTATAGAAAATTTAAAGGTGGGAAGAGTTTTCTATAGAAAAGTTGAAGGTAGTAAGAGTTTTCTATAGAAAAGTTGATGGTGGGAAGAGTTTTTCTATAAAAAGATTTTAAGGTGGGAAGAGTTTTCTGTAGAAAAGTTGACACTAGGTCAAGTTTTCTATAGAAAAGCTGACATTGGGTCAAGTATTCTATAAAAAAGTTGACATTGGGTCAAGTTTTCTATAGAAAAGTTGACATTGGGTCAAATTTTCTATAGAAAAAATGACATTGGGTCAATTTTTCTATAGAATAGTTGACATTGGGTCCAGTTTTCTATAGAAAAGCTGACATTGGTTTAGGTTTTCTATAGAATAGTTGATATTATGTCTAGTTTTCTATAGAAAAGTTGACATTGGGTAATTTTTTCTATAGAAAAGTTGACACTGTGTTAAGTTTTCTATAGAAAATATGACATTGGGTCAAGTTTTCTATAGAAAAGTTGGCATTGGGTCAAGTTTTCTATAGAAGAGTTGACATTGGGTCAAGTTTTCTATAGAAAAGTTGACATTGGGTCAAGTTTTCTGCAGAAAAATTGACATTGAGTCAAGCTTTCAATTGAAAATTTGACATTGGTTCTTTATGAAAAAATTAACTTTGAGTTAAGTTTTCTATAGAAAAGTTGGCATTGGGTTAATTTTTGTATAGAGAGAAATATATTGGCTTAAGTTTTCTATAGAAAAGTTGACATTGGTTCAAGTTTTCTAAAGAAAAGTTTTGAAGGGTTTTAAGGTTTATTTGACCCTTTATAGGGTACCTCTTTGCAACATTTTTTTGCTACAAAGAATTTCCAACACCAATAAATGTTTTCAAAACAAAAGTTACAGTAAATCCCACAAAAAACAGAGAATAAAACTACACGCATTATAAATCAATTAAAAATGCAAAACAAGAAAAATCATTTAGAATATAGAGTCTACTAGACTCTACTATGGATATCGACAACTGGCTCCCCCATCTTCCCATGGCCTGCTAACACACTCCGTATGAGTAACTATTACACGTTAAAATAACAAAAACGAAATGAAAGAAAAATAGGCAGACGAACAGAAAACCGGACAAGAATTTTAATTAAAAAAATGTATAGCAAAAAATTGTACAACTTTTAGAAGCAACAACTAAAATACATTAATAAACAAAGACAGTTTTTTTTAGACATTTTTTACTACCAACAAAAGCAATTACAGCCAACTCGAATGTGTTTAGCAAAAGTGTAAAACAATGATAATTAAAAGCGTATGGATGGATCTGGATGCCAGTTCTCGAAGTAAGTGAGAAATTTTCTACTAAATTGTTTATGTAGATTTGAATTATGACAGTTTTAATTTTGTACTGGTGTTGGTAGTTAGTTTTAGTAATTGGCATTTCTTTATATGTGTTAATGTGCAAAAGTTTTAAATAAACATATACAAATATTGTCTTTATCTTATTTTACATTTATTATTCTATTTTTAGTTGTTGTTGCCGTCATAAAATCTAGATAAAGGACAAATTTATATGTTTTTGTGAACACAAAAAAAAGTTGAATGTAAAAAGTTGAGACAAAAAAAAATCAAGTACAAATAACATCCAAAGGCATGATGACGTCCTTGTTGACAGCGTTTTAAATCTGATGTGTCAGCAGTAATGTGTCAACAAATAAATATGACATGTTTCTCGGTATATAATAGGACACATACGACCACATTGTAAGTAGTTTCAGCCAACTATTACTTACACTTTAAAGGAAACTAGTTTCTCAGAATTATGCATAAGTAATTAGAACCAAAAAAGTTATAATGACAAAATAATGTTGGATATCAATTAGTTATTAAAAGGTAATTCAAGACCACCCAAAGGCAGTGAAGGTAATTACTCATACAAGACAAAAATGTTAGAACGGCGTTTTTTTTGGAAAGACTTTTCTATGGAAAAGTTGAAGATGGGGAGATTTTTCTATAGAAAAGTTAAGGATGGGAAGAGTTTTATATAGAAAAGTTGAAGAGTTTTCTATAGAAAAGTTGACGATGGGACGAGTTTTCTATAGAAAAGTTGATGATGGGAAGAGTTTTCAATAGAAAAGTTTACGATGGGAAGAGTTTTCTATAGAAAAGTTGACGATGGGAAGAGTTTTCTATAGAAAAGTTGACGATGGGAAGAGTTTTCTATAGAAAAGTTGACGATGGGAAGAGTTTTCTATAGAAAAGTTGACGATGGGAAGAGTTTTCTATAGAAAAGTTGACGATGGGAAGAGTTTTCTATAGAAAAGTTGACGATGGGAAGAGTTTTCTATAGAAAAGTTGACGATAGGAAGAGTTTTCTATAGAAAAGTTGACGATGGGAAGAGTTTTCTAAAGAAAAGTTGACGATGGGAAGAGTTTTCTAAAGAAAAGTTGACGATGGGAAGAGTTTTCTATAGAAAAGTTGACGATGGGAAGAGTTTTGTATAGAAAAGTTGACGATGGGAAGAGTTTTCTATAGAAAAGTTGACGATGGGAAGAGTTTTCTATAGAAAAGTTGACGATGGAAAGAGTTTTCTATAGAAAAATTGACGATGGGAAGAGTTTTCTATAGAAAAGTTGACGATGGGAAGAGTTTTCTATAGAAAAGTTGACGATGGGAAGAGTTTTCTATAGAAAAGTTAACTATGGGAAGAGTTTTCTATAGAAAAGTTGACGATGGGAAGAGTTTTCTATAGAAAGGTTAACGATGGGAAGAGTTTTCTATAGAAAAGTTGACGATGGAAAGAGTTTTCTATAGAAAAGTTGACGATGGGAAGAGTTTTCTATAGAAAAGTTGACGATAGGAAGAGTTTTCTATAGAAAAGTTGAGAATGGAAAGAGTTTTCTATAGAAAAGTTGAGGATGGGAAGAGTTTTCTATAGAGAAGTTGAGGGTGGGAAGAGTTTTCTATAGAAAAGTTGAATATGGGAAGAGTTTTCTATAGAAAAGTTGAGGATGGGAAGAGTTTTCTATAGAAAAGTTGAAGATGGGAAGAGTTTTCTATAGAAAAGTTTAGGACGGGAAGAATTTTCTATAGAAAGGTTGAAGGCAGCTGAAGAAAAAATGAGGATGGAAAGTATTTTTATCGAAAAACTGAGGACGGGAAGTTGAGGATGGAAAGAATTCTCTATAAAAAAGTTAAGGATGTTAAAAGTTTTCTATAGAAAAGCTGAGGATAGGAAGAGTTTTCTATAGAAAAGTTGAAGATAAGATGAGTTTTCTATAGAAAAGTTGAGGAGGGAATAGTTTTCTAAAGAAAAGTTGAGGATGGGAAAAGTTTTCTGTGCAAGAGTTGAGGATGGGTTGAGTTTTTTATAGAAAAGTTGAGAATGGAAAGAGTTTTCTATAGAAAAGTTGACAATGGGAAGAGTTTTCTATAGAAAAGTTTTGGATAAAAAGAGTTTTCTATAAAAAGGTTGAGGATGGGAAGATTTTTCTGCATAAAATTTAACGATGGGAAGAGTTTTCTCTATGAAAAGTATTTTTGTACTAGATTAATAAAAAATAATAATTTTCAAAAAATTCCATTGAGCTATAATTTAAAATCCTTTCGCACTAAAGGACTGCAAAAAAGCATCGTCTTTTAATGGCGCCAAAAAATAAAACAATAACAGAAAACCTTCATAAAAATTTAAATTTTAACATATTCTGTCTGTTTGGCAACGGACAAGTGCTCAAACTCTAGGACAAGTGTATGACTACGATGATATTCATATTAAATATAAAATATATTTTACAAATGTTTTTACTCTTGTTTGTCCTGATGCTTCATTTTTTTGTTGTACATAGTCGTATGAGTATTTTTTGTATTATTTCAGTCAGTCCGTCACTTTTCATTGTCATCATTAATGTGGATTGCATGTTGTTCTCGGCGCGGCGATATGAAGGTGGTTTGAATGGATGTATGAGCGAATGCATCCATGAGTCTTTTTGTTTTTTTGCCATTTTTTTTGCTGTTAGCACCATTTCGATGTTGTCGTGTGTTGACAACATGTTAATGTTGCTACTTATTTGCTATTGCTGGCATTATGAGTTTGTACGTGTATTTGAGTAAGTAGAGATATTCACGGCGATGACTGCCAGTAATACCGGGACAACTTGTGTTGAAATATTACCGACAGTATTTGCAGTTTGTGTTCTTTTTTGTATATTGTTGCTGCTCCTTTGTTCGTGTTGTTCTTGATTGCAACAGAAACAAAAGGAACAACATTTATAGTTACATGTGTATAAATATTTGTTGTCAAAGTAAGTGACAGCTAAGATTTAAGAGAGTTATTTCGTAAATTCTTATGATCCTTAGCACATGATTTATGAAATCTAGTCCCTTCAAATATTTCCACTCTTAAGATTAATTTCTTAATTTTTTATGAAAGAGTGCACTCTTTACTTGCTCTGCTATAAAGTACTACCGTTTTTGGCAAATTCTGCATGTTTTTAAAAAACATTTTTACCTTTGTTTTTTTTGATACTTTGAATCCTAAAATCAAACATTTTAACCAAATTTGAAATTATTCCTTTTCATCGCTGCATTTGAATCTTTTATCAGATGTTCATTGTTAGTTTACAACGATTTAGTAAGTGACATAAAACAGCATTTAGTTGACACCACCAGGATGAGCTGTCATTATAATAATAAATATGATGTTAGTCTCTCAATTTGGAATATTGTCACAAATTTTATTTGAATTTTACAAATGGAAGTAACAAATTATGACATTTATTTACTACAATTTAAATTTTTGATATTAACAAAAGATTCCTATAGAAAACTCCTCCCACCTTCAACATTTTCCATAGAAAACTCTTCCCACCTTCCATAGGAAACTCTTCCCACCTTCAAACTCTTCCCACCTTCAAACTCTTCCCACCTTCAACTTTTCTATAGAAAACTCTTCCCACCTTCAACTTTTCTATAGAAAACTCTTCCCACCTTCAACTTTTCTATAGAAAACTCTTCCCACCTTTTACTTTTCTATAGAAAACTCTTCCCACCTTCAACTTTTCTATAGAAAACTCTTCCCACCTTCAACTTTTCTATAGAAAACTCTTCCCACCTTCAACTTTTCTACAGAAAACTCTTCCCACCTTCAACTTTTCTATAAAAAACTCTTCCCACCTTCAACTTTTCTATAGAAAACTCTTCCCACCTCCAACTTTTCTATAGAAAACTCTTCCCACTTTCAACTTTTCTATAGAAAACTCTTCCCACCTCCAACTTTTCTATAGAAAACTCTTCCCACCTTCAACTTTTCTATAGAAAACTCTTCCCACCTCCAACTTTTCTATAGAAAACTCTTCCCACCTTCAACTTTTCTATAAAAAACTCTTCCTGCCCTTAACTTTTCTATAGAAAACTCTTTCCACCTTCAACTTTTCTATAGAAAATTCTTCCTACCTTCAACTTTTCTATAGAAAACTCTTCCTACCTTCAACTTTTCTATAAAAAACTCTTACTGCCCTTAACTTTTCTATAGAAAACTCTTTCCACCTTCAACTTTTCTATAGAAAACTCTTGCCACTTTCAACTTTTCTATAGAAAACTCTTCCCACCTTCAACTTTTCTATAGAAAACTCTTCCCACCTTCAACTTTTCTATAGAAAACTCTTCCCACCTCCAACTTTTCTATAGAAAACTCTTCCCACTTTCAACTTTTCTATAGAAAACTCTTCCCACCTCCAACTTTTCTATAGAAAACTCTTCCCACCTTCAACTTTTCTATAGAAAACTCTTCCCACCTCCAACTTTTCTATAGAAAACTCTTCCCACCTTCAACTTTTCTATAAAAAACTCTTCCTGCCCTTAACTTTTCTATAGAAAACTCTTTCCACCTTCAACTTTTCTATAGAAAATTCTTCCTACCTTCAACTTTTCTATAGAAAACTCTTCCTACCTTCAACTTTTCTATAAAAAACTCTTACTGCCCTTAACTTTTCTATAGAAAACTCTTTCCACCTTCAACTTTTCTATAGAAAACTCTTGCCACTTTCAACTTTTCTATAGAAAACTCTTCCCACCTTCAACTTTTCTATAGAAAACTCTTCCCACCTTCAACTTTTCTATAGAAAACTCTTCCCACCTTCAACTAGAAAACTCCTCCCACCTTCAACTTTTCTATAGAAAACTCTTCCCACCTTCAACTTGTCTATCGAAAACTCTTCCCACCTTCAACTTTTCTATAGAAAACTCTCCCACCTTCAACTTTTCTATAGATAAATCTCCCACCGTCAACTTTTTAAAGAATGGATAAGTTGAGGTACTTTCAAAACAACTTTGTTATATTTTTTGAATGATATCATATAATTTGTCATAAAGCCTTCAAAATAATATTTTTAACAGTTTCGGTTGTCACATTTAAAATTAAATAATTTTGTCATAATATTTTTTAATAATTCTATTAAACAATAATTAATTGAGATCATCACTTTCCTGACCGATCGATCACCTTGCATTGTATAAAAACAGTGACATGCCTGTCAAATCCACTCAGATAATTCGATGAATAATACATCTTGTGATTTTTTTTTCGAATTTCACTCTAAGCTATATTACAATACAACAATTAGAAACTAAATATTCGAGTGATTGAATGCCACCAGCCGCTAAAGTAGGTTATCAAAACTTTACAAATAGTAAAATGAATTATTAAATTAAAACAATATAAACAACAACTATTAAATATTTATTAGTCACTATTTTCTTAAATAATTAAAATGTTGACGCGTTATTTTTAAATAAGAGATAATTCGCCTGAATGAGTAGAATATTTTAACCAGATTTGTTTAAAATTTGCATAGAATTTTAGCATTACATATAAGAATATTAATTGCTAGACATGTTGGTAGAGGAATGTTGTAGCATATGGCGGCGGTAAAGCTTTATGAAATAGCTAGAATTTGAATCTATGCAACACGACTTTATAGAAGGCTGCGTATTTTAGTTTATGGAACGGAGTGTTTCTAATCGAAAAACATGATGTTTTTGTAGTAGGAAGGATTTGATTTAATGAATTGTCTTTGAAACTAAAAAGTGCATAATATTTTTGTTAAATAAAGTTGTATAACTTTAATCAATAAAAGATAAAGAAATTAAAATTTATTTCAGATTAAAGGCTGATGTGTATGCTTTTTAACAATATACAAATCATGTGCATATATTTGCATATTTAGCTTTAAATAATAATAATACGTAAAATGACATAAAACAAAAAATTTAAATATATATTTTTTTATTATTGGACCAACACCCAGGGGATGTCCTCTACTTATGCATTGCATTGTTATGAAAGTATTTATGGATAATCGATTTAAAAATCCTGATATCATAATTAGTAGGGAAGGCAACTTTAAAAAGTCGTTCCCTCATTCAAAAGAAGTTTTTTAATAGTGTGTCATACTATTCACACAAAGGAAAGTGTTTTGTATGCTACGAAGATATGTCCTTGACATGATCACTTATTTCGTTTCAGCACATTCCATTATAGTGTCGACAGAAAATGAAAAACTACCTACATTATGACGATATTCCAGTTGGCTACCATTTATAAGCACCTTCGCAATCTCTTGGTCAGTAGCTCTAAAACAGACTCTAGAGCTACGGCCCATACATAAGAGTTGTATTTAATTTTCGTTCGGATATATAGGCCACCACCGCATAGCGATCCCTACGTAGTCCATACTGAAAGTCGTTAACAGCTCAGCCAAAAGGTTTAAGAACTTTTTAGGCTAATACCCCTCACCCGTATAGCGATCCCTATGTAATCCGGAATGACGGTCGCTAACAGCTGAGCCAAAAGGTTTAGGGACTTTTTCCATCTTAAAATATTGGCACACATAGATTCCGACTTTTTGCGCAGCAAATCAGTATCTAAAGTTTAGTACTTTCTTCAGATTCTAAATGCCTTCTCTCTGGATCTGACCGAAATTGTATATATCTGGTATGAAAGTTGTTTGTATGAAAGTATTCACTTTCAACATTTTTATTGATTTGAACATTAAATTGTTTCTTAAACATAAAAATTACAATTACCTAGTATATTACATTTTATATAACTTTTTTAGATAAAAGACTACAAAAACAAAGATATCACAAATTAAAGGCTAGAGTCTCAGCTTTTTAAGAAAATATAAATTTTCTGCATATATTTGCATATTAAGCTTAAAGTAGACAAAATGTAACATCACTTAAAAATCTACTTTCTTAAGATTATATTTGCCTTCTCCCTGGATCTGACCGAAATTGTATATATCTGGTATGAAATTTGTTCGTATGAAAGTATTCACTCTCAACATTTTTATTGATTTGAACATTAAATTGTATCTTAAACATACAAATTTCAATTACCTAGTATATTACTTTTTTTATAACTTTTTCAGATAAAAGACTACAAAAACAAAGATATCACAAATTAAAGGCTAGAGTCTCAGCTTTTTAAGAAAATATAAATTTTCTGCATATATTTGCATATTAAGCTTAAAGTAGACAAAATGTAACATCACTTAAAAATCTACTTTCTTAAGATTATATTTGCCTTCTCCCTGGATCTGACCGAAATTGTATATATCTGGTGTGAAAGTTGTTGGTATGAAAGTATTCACTTTCAACATTTTTATTAATTTGAACATTAAATTGTTTGTTAAACATAAAAATTACATTTACCAAGTAAATTACATTTTATATAACTTTTTCAGATAAAAGACTACAAAAACAAAGATATCACAAATTAAAGGCTAGAGTCTCAGCTTTTTAAGAAAATATAAATTTTCTGCATATATTTGCATATTTAGCTTAAAGTAGACAAAATGTGACATCACTTAAAAATGTACTTTCTCAAGCTTCTAAATGCCTTCTCCCTGGATCTGACCGAAATTGTATATATCTGGTATGAAAGTTTTTGGTATGAAAGTATTCATTTTCAACTTTTTTATTAATTTGAACATTAAATTGTTTGTTAAACATAAAAATTTCAATTACCTATTATATTACATTTTATATAACTTTTTTAGATAAAAGACTACAAAAACAAAGATATCACAATTAAAGGCTCAGATTTTTAAAAAAATATAAATTTTCTGCATATAATTGCATATTAAGCTTAAAGTAGACAAAATGTAACATCACTTAAATATAGCTGTTTTTGAAAAATTTCTAAAGCACCCAAAAAAATGAAGTATAAATCTACTTTGGAATAAAATATCGGGTGCCACAAAGCTTTAAGCAGCTCAGCTGTTTCCATGTAACATGTTACTGTCGAACATGTTCAGTTTTTCACCCAAACTACTCTTGTAGTTCAATGAACTTTATTCTTAGAAATAAGTAAGAGCATTAGCCTTCTTCCATTCTATGACCATTTTGGGATCTCAACCCAGGCTGAATATGATGATTTGATGCTTAGAAAAATTTTATGAGCTGCCAATGTATTCAAAAAGCATGCGCTATTTGGTGTGAATTATGGACTGGTGGCATCATTGAAGACAACTTTTTTTTTATCGTGAAAGTCGAGAGCTACCGTGCGAATGCCTAATTAAAATATTGAAGAAAATATTGAAGAAGTTTTTAATTTATGAAATCGTCTATATGTATTAATTTATATAGATCATTATATAAACTCAAATAACAATTCTATACATTCTTTATTAATATTTAAACTTTTAACCATAATTATACCCTTCACCACCATAGATGGAAAGGGTATTATAAGTTTGTGCTGATGTATGCAACGCATAGACATATTTATCTTAGACCCACCTTTTAGTATACCAATAGACTTAGATTTAGCAATGTCAGTCCGTCCGTCCGTCTGGCTGGACGGCTGGCTGGACCACCATGTAATCAATTCTTAAGATAATTTGATGAAATTTGGCACAAATCATTTTTTTTTTTTATAGTGGAACCATGGCTATTAAAATTCGTCAAAATCGGTTCATTATTTATGGTACCTCCTATAGGTCCAATTTACCGGAATTGATATTTTGGCCACAAAAATCAATATTTTTTCATGAACACATTTGACCATAGCTTCCATACAAACTCTTCTGTCAAAACGCACTGAGACAAAAATCAGTAAAACGCACGTAAATTTGAAGTTAATGGCAATTTTTAGTTTATTTTTGGTAACATATTTTTTATAATTTGTAATCAATTTGCCAAATTTCGAGATAATCGGTCCACATTTGACCCTAGCTCTCATATAAGTCCAAATGACGGAAAGAGCTTTAATATATAAGTTTTGAGAAAATGTTTGAACTCGTATAATGGCAAAATTCAGCAAATATATGTCTTTATACAGGAAAAAGAACACATTTGACCTTATTGGTGAAGGGTATCGTATTGCCCGACTATAGCACTTTCTTATTTGTTTTTTTTTTTTTTAATAATATGATTTTAATTTAAAGATTTTTCTAACTGTTGCACAAAACTTATTCTAGGCATCACAAAATAAGACATATAAATATGACCTAATTATGGAAATTTTTGTTATTTTCCAAACCAATTCCATAAACAATTTTTAAAGTTTTGTTTGTCCAGTTTCAAAAATAACACACTCTAAACTACAAAATGAGCTAAGTGACAATTTTAAAAATTTAAAAATGTGTATTTACTATTAAGAAGATTTAACAAATTCCTCATAGTTTCATACTTTTTTATTAAATTTTTCCTATCTTATAAAATTTTTTAAAAAGGCACATAATCTATGTTGCAATACCCACAAACTTACACAAATTTGATGAGCATGTAGTCAGTCTATGGCCAATTTTCTTTATTTTAGCTCTTTTTTTAAGACTAGGAAGAAAAATATTCAAACAAAATTACCAACAAAAATTTAAATAGAACAAATTTTCCAAATTACTTATGTAGGTCTTAGGAAAACGTTTGAGTATTTAATGAAAAAATTTTGAGTATGTAGGATTTTGGCATGTACGAATTATTAGATATTCCACAGAAAAATTAAAGTATTTATATAGACAATAAGAAAATCAATAAAGAAAAATATTGAGGGTAAAATAGTTAAGCGTTAAAGAAAAAATTTGACAAAGAAAAAAATTGAATTACCAAAAGCGTTAAGACAATGAAAAAACAGGAAATATAGAAAAATAAATTAAAAATTTTAATAAAATCAGAGTGTCTCGAAGAAAATAAAGTTGCTTTTTTAAAACGCTGATCAAATAAAGTTAATGTTTGATACATTTTTGCATGTGTTTATATTTTTTGTCCTAAAGCGTGTATTTTTAATGCAATATTTGTATCTGTTATCTACAACTATTATATATGTTTTATACATCAATGAAAAGGAAAACATGTCTAGATTATTACACCGTTAAGCTTTTAGTAATATTCAATAAAGTCTCAAAAGTTTTCGGGCAAAATGTACAAAAAAATTAAAAAGTGTATTTTTTACAAAATCATTTTTGAAATTTGACTTTGAATTTCTTAGAAACTGCAAAAGGTATATTAATGATTTTTTTCAATAAGAATTCTCATTTTATTGTTTATATGAAACAATTTAAATAATTTAAAAAAGTTAAACTCAAATGTCCATTTTTTGCAATCAAAATTTTGGTCTAAAGAAATTTGCCATTTGATTTTCTGGATTCGTTTATGAATTCCCGGCACTTTTTATCTCTTAAATCTTAAAAGAATATATGGGGCTATATAACTCCATTTTAGAAAGCTGTAAAATCGGCTTGACTTTTTTGTTATATTTATGTTCGCAAAACACAAAAATTTTGTTAAAAATTAGACAAATTTCGATCAATGCTGTACGTAGAGTGAATGTTTTATTGACTTAAAATTTGGTTTTAAAACATCCTAGAACCCAATTATCTAAGAATATATAACAAAACATAAACTTTTAATATAAAACTTCTTAGTTAAAAGTAACAAAATTGGTATTATCTTTTTGATAAAAAAATTCACTTTCTTTGATCAGCGAAAAATATTTTGATATTTTGATTTTGAAAATTTCACAACTTTAAACGGTTCAATATATTTTAAAGCGGTTTTCATCGTTTTTTTCCTGAACTGTTATCTGTATGTCAGTATTTAAAAAAAAATTATTAACTTCATATCGAATGCACAATAGGCCAAAAACTTCAAAAAGTCGAGGAGAAATATCAGTTTTTATATCCACCATCAAAAAGAATGGGGATACATATATTGAGATTGTCATTCTCCCATTCCTTAATATTGGCTCAAAAACCAAAATTGAAGTATATTTTAAGTTGTTATGAAATTCTAAGACGATTGAGCGATGTCCGCTGTCTGTCTGTCTGTCTGTCTGTCTGTCTGTCTGTCTGTCTGTCTGTCTGTCTGTCTGTCTGTTTGTCTGTATGTCTGTCTGTCTGTCTGTCTGTCTGTCTGTCTGTCTGTCTGTCTGTCTGTCTGTCTGTCTGTCTGTCTGTCTGTCTGTCTGTCTGTCTGTCTGTCTGTCTGTCTGTCTGTCTGTCTGTCTGTCTGTCTGTCTGTCTGTCTGTCTGTCTGTCTGTCTGTCTATCTCTCTGTCTGTTTGTCTGTCTGTCTGTCTGTCTGTCTGTCTGTCTGTCTGTCTGTCTGTCTGTCTGTCTGTCTGTCTGTCTGTCTGTCTGTCTGTCTGTCTGTCTCTCTGTCTGTCTGTCTGTCTGTCTGTCTGTCCGTCTGTCCGTCTGTCTATCCGTCCGACCGTCCGTCTATTTGTCTGTCTGTATGTCGTTCTGTCTGTCTGTCCGTCCGCCTAACTGTCTGTCTGTATATCTGTCTGTGTGTGTGTCTGTCTGTTGTCGGCACGAAAAAACCTTAAAGAAAGGATATATGTAGGTAACTGAAATTTCTCATAAATATTTTTCATTTCTTGGAAAATATTGGTATTGAAATCAGGCAAAATCAATGTCTTGAAAAATTTGTGTATTGAAAATGGACGAAATCGGCTCACATTTGGTTAGAACTCCCATATAACCGCGATCCGGGAAAATAGCTATGACAAGTAAATTTAGAATAGAGAAGTTTTATGAAACTATTGGTGAGTATATACAATGTTATAGGAATCGGTCCCTATTTGACTATAGCTTTCATATAAAAAAACACTCCCGAAAACCAAAAAAAAATGTATCAAAGGCCAGTTAAAGCTATTAAATTAGAAACTATGGCAGCTATGGCCACTTAATTTTGCAATATATAAAAACCAGCCAGTGTGTAAAATTTTGTTACAATCGATCAAGATTTTGCTATAATTCTTGTATAAATATTATGATTTTAAGAAAAATAGACTCAATTAAACTTAGGGAAAACAGATTTCTTTTTCATTTGAAATAATAAAATTAGTTTCTTAAAACTTATGCTTATTTGAAAAAAAAAATTGAAAGAAAGTATTTTATTTCATTATTTTAATTTAAAATTTTTGACTTTGAAGATTTTTTACAAATATATGAGCTGAGGTAATTAGTTTGAACTTTCGTTATATTATTTGACAAATTATTGGGAATAGTTAGAAGTTTTCAAAATTTTTTTAATTGCTTTATTACAAAAGATATGTACGAAAGACTAAATTAAGTCAAGAAGTTTATAAAATTACAAAAAAAAAAATTTGGGTTGAAATGTATAGCAAGAAACTTTCATTATCATAACAAAGTATCTCTTTACATAAATCGACTTAAGGCTAAAAATAATTTTGTCATTATTTTTGTTGTCTTCTTTAATTTGTCTAAATATTTTTTACGATTTTTTTTTTTGTTAATAAATTTGTCAAATTCTTTAATTGAAATTTAAGCTTAAGGAATTTTTGTTTTTTTTTTAATTTGTGTTTAATTGTCTGTGGGTGATTGTTGGCATCAAAAACAAATTTTAAGACAAGACAAAAAAAAACTGACAAATTTTGTTATTTATTTACATTTGGGGATTAATTTTAAAATAAATAGAAATTAATAGAATTAAAAATTTTATTTGAATATTTAATTTGTTTAAGGTTTTTTATATAATGCTATAAATTTTCAAAGGAATTAAAGCTGTCTTCAATTTAACATGAAGGCTAGGCTGAAGTTACAATTTTAGTTATTTAAAAAATTTTGAGAATTTTTATTAAAGTTTTTTTTTTAAGATTCGATATGGCAATTATTATGAGCATTTTTTGTTTTGTGTGATAATTTAAGATTGCGACTGCAATAAAATAATTCTCGGCTTAAATTTGTAAAAATTTATTAATTTACTTTTTCGAGTTAAACATTTACTTAAACAAAACAAGTAAGAAAGTATTAAACTCGGTCACATAGTCGGCCATATGTTACCCTACACGACTCACGGTGGTATTTCTTCATACATCGAAATGCAAAAAATAGAAGGGGTGACCCCACAATGATGAAATTTTTCATACTTCAGTTTTATATAGATAAGAAAATTTTCGAAATCCGTCGACTCCTTGGGCCCCCATTTTTTACATATTTTCCTTTTAATGTATAAGGCGCAATTCTGAACAGAATTTGGTGAAATTCAACACACGACTATTAATTAATTCAAAAAAGTTCAACTTAAAAATGTCAACTTATTTTGGTTGAAATTTGCCGACTCCTTGCGGTACCAATCACTTTTCTTTTCAATGTACAAGTCGCAATTCTAAATAGATTTAATAAAATCCAACACACGTCTATTAATTGATTCAAAAAAGAACACTATTAATTTTGGTTGAAATTAGACTACCTCTTGGGGTACCTGTGTTGGATCCCCATTTTTAACCTATTTTTCTTGTTTAAGTATTATCAATCAGTCAATCAGTTGATCTAAAAAGAGGTCTGTTCATTTTGGTTAAAATCAGTTGGATGCCTGCCTTGGGCCCTAATTTTTCGAAATCCCTCAATTCTTTGAGGTACCTACCTTGGACCCCCATTGTTCACTTATAATTGTTCTCAATGTATAAGACGGGATTCTTAACAGAATTTGAAAAAAATCGGCTTACATCTATAAGTTTATCCAACAAAGATCTCAACCAATTTTGGTTAAAATCCGTCCACTCCTTGGGGTATCTGCTTTGGACCCCCATTTTTCATTTAATTTTCTTCTCAATATAAGCCGCAATTCTTAACAGAATTTGATGAAACTCGGCACACATCTATTGGTGGACTCAATAAAGAGCTCTACTAATTTTGGTTAAAATCCGCCGACTCCTAATCTCCTTACACTTAAATTCAATTCGATAAAAAAAAAAGTTACGCCTAAACGACTGCAACACTTTTTGCTTAAATTATTCGTAACAATTTATATGACTTTTTTCAGAAAATTTTGAACTTTGTTCTACCATCGGTAAATTTCGGTGAATTTTAAATCTGAAGAAGAGATAAATTAATCTTAAATTCAGAAAGCTTGAGTCAATAGAAAAATGTTCAATCCAAATTTTTTCTAAAGAAAAATTTTCAATACAATTTTTTTTCTATAGAAACATTTTCAACCAAATTTTTTTCTATAGAAAAATTATCTTTTAAAATTTTAAAATTTTTTTATAGAACAATTTTTTAATGCAAATCTTTTTCTATAAAAAAATTTTAAATCAATTTTTTTGTTTCAATATACAAATTTTTTTCTATAAAAAAAATTTCAATTCGAAATTTTTTTCCATTAAAAAAATTTTCAATCCAAATCTTTTCTATTGAAATGGCTTTTTTCTATAGAAAAATTTTCATCAAAATTTTTTTCTTTAGAAAAATTATCTTTTAAATTTTTTTCTATAGAAACATTTATAATTCAATTTTTTTCTTAAGAAAAATTTTCAATTTAAATTTTTTCTATAGAAAAATTTTTAATCCAAATATTTTCTACAGAAAAATTGTTAATCCAATTTGTTTCTATAGAAAAATTTTCAATTCAAACATTTTTCTATAGAAAAAATTTTAATCCAAATTGTTTCTATAGAAAATTTATAGATCAAGTTTTTTCCATGGAAAAATTTTATAATCCCAATTTCTTTCTATAGAAACATTTTAAATTATTTTTTTTTATATATATAAAAATTTTTAATTAAAATTTTGTATAAAAAAATGTATTATAGAAAAATTTTCAATTCAAACTTTTTTCTAAAAAAAAAAATTTCAATCCAAATTTTATCTATTGAAATATATATTTTCAACCCAAACATTTTTTTATATTTTCTGTTTAAATTTTGTCTATAGAAAAATTTTAATCCAAACTTTTTTCTATCGAAAAATTTTCATCAACATTTTTTTCTAAAAAAAAAATTATTATTTCAAATTTTTTCTATAGAAAAATTTTTAATTCAAAATTTTTCTTATGAAAAATTTTCAATTAAAATTTTTTCTATAGAAATATTTTAAATCCATTTTTTTTCTATAGAAAAACTTTCAATACAAATTTTTTTTTAGAAAAATTTTCAATTCAAATTTTTTTCTATAGAAAAATTTTTAATCCAAATTCTTTCTATAGAATATTTACAGATCAAATTTTTTCTACAGAAAAATGCTATAATTCAAATTTCTTTCTTAAAAAAAAAATTTTTATAGTAAAATTTTTAACTAAAATTTTTTCTATAGAAAAATTTTGAATTAAAATTTTTTTTTCTATAAAAAAATTTTCAATAAAATTATTTTCTATTGAAATGTTTATCTTCAATCCAAACCTTTTTTTAGAAAATTTTATATTCAAATTTTGTCTATCGAAAAATTTTAATCCAAACTTTTTTGCTATCGAAAAATGTTTATCCAAATTTTTTTCTATAGAAAAATTATCATTTAAAATTTTTCTATAGGAAAATTTTTAATTCAATGATTTTCTTTAGAAAAATTTTCAATATAATGTTTTCTATAGAAAAATTTTCAATTCAAACTTTTTTTATAGAAAAATTTTCACTTCAAATTTTTCCTATAAAAAAAATTTTCTATACAAATTTTTTCTACAGGAAAATTTTTAATTCCAATTTTTTCAATAAAAAAAATTTTAGTACAAACTTTTTTCTATAGAAAAATTTTCAATACAATTTTTTTTTATAGAAAAATTCAAAAATTGATTTTTTTGTTTAGAAAAATTTTCAATCCAAATTTTTTCTATAGAAAAATTTTCAATCCAAATTTTTTCTATAGAAAAATTTTCAATCTAAATTTGTTGTATCGAAAAATATTCAATACTAATTTTTTCTACAGAATTTTGTCGATACAGATTTTTTTTTTTGCTATCGAAAAATTTTTATTCAAATTTTTTTCTATAGAAAAATTATAATTTAAAATTTATTCTATAGAAAAATTTTTTAATCAATGTTTTTCTTTAAGAAAATTTTCAATTTAATTTTTTTTTATAGAAAACTTTTCAATTAAAATTTTTTTTTATAGAAAAATTTGAACTTCAAATTTTTTATATAGAAAAATTATCATTTAAAATTTTTTCTATCGGAAAATTTTTAATTTTAATGTTGTTCTTTAGAAAAATTTTCAATTTTTTTTCTATAGAATTCAATTCAATTTTTTTTTATAAAAAAAATTTTTACTTTAAATTTTTTCTATAGAAGAATTTGAAGAATTTGAATTCAATTTTTTTTTATAGAAAAATTTTCAATACACATTTATTCTACAGAATTTTGTCTGTCGAAAAAGTTTAATCCAAACTTTTTTGCTATCGAAAAATGTTTATCCAAATTTTTTTCTATAGAAAAATTATCATTTAAAATTTTTTCTATAGGAAAATTTTTAATTCAATGTTTTTCTTTAGAAAAATTTTCAACTTAATTTTTTCTATAGAAAAATTTTCAATTTAAACTTTTTTTATAGAAAAATTTTCTATACAAGTTTTTTCTATAGAAGAATTTTCTATACAAATTTTTTATACAGAAAAAAATTTTAATAAAAATTTTTTTCTATACAAAAATTTTCAATACATTTTTTTTTTTTCAATTGAAAAATTTTCAATTCAAATTTTTTTGATCAAAATTTTCAATACAATTTTTTTATACGGAAAAATTATTTTCAAAAACTTTCAATTCAAATGTTTTTGATAAAAAAAATTTTTAATCCAATTTGAGTCCAATTCCCTCAAAAATTCCTACCAACTCACTCTGTTAGAGGTCCTGGCCATGAAACATTATAGAAAACATCCTCAGCCAAAATCCGATTCCTCATTTGTCCG
Organism: Stomorhina lunata; assembly: GCA_933228675.1. Taxonomy (NCBI): domain Eukaryota; kingdom Metazoa; phylum Arthropoda; class Insecta; order Diptera; family Rhiniidae; genus Stomorhina; species Stomorhina lunata. The sequence continues at coordinate 31,778,163 of OW121742.1, forward strand.
CCAACTTTGCCATGTTTTCTAGTAGTGTTCCATGTTTCCAACAGTCTTTGTTAGAGCTTTTGACATTGGACCCCATATAAAACATTTCGGATAGTGGTACAAGATGGGTTAAATTATCCTAAACATTTTTGATTTTCGACAACAATTTTCATTTAAAACGTGTTACAAAGCATCACCTTAAATACATTATACCCACCTCTGTTGCTATAGCATACAAAAAAATATAATTTGTAGTTTACAACATGGACGTGGTACGTTAACATGAGAGCATAATCAACATGATCCCTCGTAATAGCTCATCATCATTCACTAACTTACAATCGAATAAAGCAGAAAATGAATTGCAGACCAAATTGTCTGAATGCAAAGGCATTGTTTTAATTAAAGAGTATTAACAAAATAATAATTTATTTACTTTTAATTGACTACAAAGGAAACAAAAAAGAGCAAGATATTAAATTTAAACCCTTGCTTTTTAAAGGCACTACAAATATTCCCCGTCAAGTACGAGTAGTATTTGGCGTAGACAAGACAACAGAATTGGATTGTATACTTTTATTCTTGTGATTTTATTACTTTAGTTTTAAAGACTTTCATAAATGAATTATAATTGTCAAGTCATAAACAAAAATATTTCGAAAATTTTAAGACCCCGGAATAAAATGAAGGATTTAAGTTGATGGGTGAATTTATGTCTGTAGCAAATGAAGACTTTAGTTTTTAATGGAAAATTGTTTAAGACCATTCATTGAAGGGAAGTTAATTAGCTATTTATAAATTTCGAAAACTTTCAGCAAAATTATAAAAGGGGTGACCATTTAATTTATAATTAGTCGGGGTTATTAGTTTTAAGTTTTATTATGTTTAATAAAAAAGATATAACTATAAATTATAAAAAATTGACGGAAACACTTTGTATTTAACTGTAATGGACCATAAAGTTATTAAGTAATTGAATTTTTAATAGATTTAATTATAACACTATTTGGTAAAAAACACATATGATCAAATTCTCTGCTGCGGACGTTATTGTTATACATATATTATCTTAGTATGGACATATGAATTCTGTTGATATTCTATTTATATAAGATATTTTTATATAAACTTTAGCGAACACTATTTTTTTAAACGATATTTATTTATTTTCGCTTTTCTGGTGGAAAAGACTTTAACTGAAAATTCCTTTGCGGACGTTACAAAGAGGAAAATAAACTTTCTAATCATAATCAAGTATATCAGTTTTTCCAATATCGCAATACACTTCTGACAAATATTTCACTGTTAATTTAATCTCTTATATAGATTAACTGTATCTTCTAAACTGTAATTCTGTTTGCATCCGTATGTATGAGAAGGACGACCTTATATTTTCACAGTGTGAATTATTGGGCATTAAGGTAGACTACCTCAGAAATCAAATGTCTTCCAATTATTATTTAAACTAAGCAGTTTTTTATACTTTAAACTAAAATATGTATTTTTTATGTGTTTTAATTTTTTTTAAATATTTTTATTAAAAATTTTTCAATAGAATATTTTTTTATTTAAAATTTTTCTATAGATTTTTTCTATAAAAATTTTTTCTTATCAAAAATTTTTCTATAGATTTTTTCTATAAAAATTTTTTCTTATCAAAAATTTTTCTATAGAAATTTGTATTAAAAATTTTTGATTAAAAATTTTTCTATTAAAAATTTTTTATTAAAAATTTTTCTACAGAAAATTTTTTTATCAAAATTTTTCTACCGAAAACTTTTTTTATTAAAAATTTTTCTATAGAAAATTTTTTTAAGAAAAATTTTTTTAAGAAAAATTTTTCTATAGAAATTTTTTTTATCAAAAATTTTGTATAGAAAATTTTTTTATCAAAAATTTTTCTACGGAAAATTTTTTTATCAAATCTTTTTCCATAGATTTTTTTTCCAAAAATTTTTCTATAGAAAATTTTTTATCAAAAATTTTTCTATAGAAAATTTTTTAATCAAAAATTTTTTATCAAAAATTTTTCTATAAAAAATTTTTTTATCAAAATTTTTTCTATACAAAATTTTTTTATCAAAAATTTTTCTACAAAAAATTTTTTTATCAAAAATTTTTCTATAAATTTTTTTTTTATCAAAAATTTTTCTATAAAATTTTTTTTTATCAAAAATTTTTCTATAGAAAATTTTTTTATCAAAAATTTTTCTACGGAAAATTTTTTTTATCAAATCTTTTTCCATAGATTTTTTTTTTCAAAAATTTTTCTATAGAAAATTTTTTATCAAAAATTTTTCTATAGAAAATTTTTTATCAAAAATTTTTCTATAGAAAATTTTTTATCAAAAATTTTTCTATAGAAAATTTTTTATCAAAAATTTTTCTATAGAAAATTTTTTATCAAAAATTTTTCTATAAAAAATTTTATTATCAAAAATTTTTCTATAAAAAATTTTTTTATCAAAAATTTTTCTATAAAAAATTTTTTTATCAAAAATTTTTCTATAAAAAATTTTTTTATCAAAAATTTTTCTATAAAAAATTTTTTTATCAAAAATTTTGCTATAAAAATTTTTTTTATCAAAAATTTTTCTATAGAAAATTCTTTTATCAAAACTTTCTGTAGAAAATTTTTCTATAAAAATTTTTTTATAAAAATTTTTTAGTAAAAGTTGTTTTATAGAAAATTTTTATCGAAAATTTTTCTATATAAAATTTTTTATCAAAAATTTTTCTATATAAAATTTTTTATCAAAAATTTTTCTATATAAAATTTTTTATCAAACATTTTTCTATAGAAAATTTTTTTATCAAAAATTTTTTTTATCAAAAATTTTTCTATAGAAAAATTTTTTATTAAAAATTTTCTATACAAAATATTTTAACAAAAATTTTCTGTACAAAATTATTTTATCAAAAATTTTCTATAGAAAATTTTTTTATTAAAAGTTTTTCTCTAGAATTTTTTTTTGTCAAAAATTCTTTAAGCAAAATTTTTTTTTATAGAAAAATTCTTTAAGCAAAAATTTTTCTATAGAAAAAATGTTTAATTAAAATTTTTCTTTAGAAAAAACAAATTTTTATAGAAAATTTTTTAATATAGAAATATCTTTTTTTTCTATAGAAATATTTTTCTGCAGAAAAATATTTCTATAGAAAAATATTTTTAAAGAAATTTTTCTTTAGAAAAAAAAAAACAAAAATTTTTCTATGAAAAAAATTTGTTTTTGAAAGTTTTCAAAGAAAAATATTTTTATAGAAAAATTTTCTTATCAAAAATTTTTCTATAAAAATTTTTTTGTCAAAAATTTTTGATAGAAAAATTTTTACATCGAAAAATTTTATGAAAATTTTTTAAAAAAATTTTTCTAAAAAAAATTTTGATAGAAAAATTTTGATACAGAAAAATTGTTTAGAAAATTTTCCTACAGAAAAATATTTCTATAGAAAAATATTTTTATCTAAATTTTTTTTTGAGAAAAATTTTTGATAGAAAAAAACAAAAAATTTTTCTATAAAAAAAAATTGTTTTTGAAAATTTTCATAGAAAAATATTTTTATCGAAAAATTTTCTATAGATAATTTTCTATAATTTTTTAAAAAAATTTTTCTAAAAAAAATTTTGATAGAAAAATTTTGATACAGAAAAATTGTTTAGAAAATTTTCTTACAGAAAAATATTTCTATAGAAAAATATTTTTATCTAAATTTTTTTTTGAGAAAAATTTTTGATAGAAAAAAACAAAAAATTTTTCTATAAAAAAAAATTGTTTTTGAAAATTTTCATAGAAAAATATTTTTTACGAAAAATTTTCTATAGAAAAAAAAATGTTATCGAAAAATTTTCCAAAGAAAAATATTTTTATCAAAAATTTTTCTATAAAAAATGTTTGTATCGAAAATATCTAATAAATATAAAAATCTAATCTTGCTCCCACTATATAGAACATTTTGCGACTATGTAGTCATCTACTGTGACTTTTTTTATATTGCAACAAGTAAGAAAGTGCTATAGTCGGTCAAGCCCGACCATACGACACCCTTCACGACTAAGGTCAAAGATGTTCCTTTTCCTGTATAAAAACAAATATTTGCCAAATTTTGCCTTCATATAAACATTTGCTCAAAACATATATTTAAGCTGTTTCCGTCATTTGGACTTATATGAGAGCTAGGGTCAAATGTGGACCGATTATCTCGAAATTTAGTAAATTGATTATAGTTGTTACAAAAATTATGTTTGGAAAAACTAAACTTAAAATTCTCATTATCTTCAGATTTACTAGCGTTTTAGTGATTTTTGTCTCATTTAGTGAGTTTTGACACATAAGTTTGTATGGGAGCTATAGTCAAATGTGGACCGATTTCAACAAAACTTGGTACAGTCATTGAAGTTTACATAAGCAGTATTTGTTTTACAAAAATATATTGATATTTGTGGTCAATATATCAATTCGGGGAAGTGGCACCTATGGGAGGTACTTTAAATAATAGACCGATATTGTCGAATTTCAGTAGCCATGGTCCCACTATCCAAAAAATGATATGTGCCAAATTTCATCAAATTATCTTTAGAATTAAGACCTGTACTTTGATTACAAGGCTTACATGGGGGTCCAGCCAGCCAGACGGTTGGACTGACATCGTTAAATCGACTCAGAAAGTGATTCTAAGTCTATTGGTATACTAAAAGGTGTGTCTAAGAAAAATACTTCTATTCGTTATAAATAGGAAAAATCGAATCTTATACACCAACTATATAGGCCATTTTGGGACTATGTAGTCTTCTACTCTGACTATATTGTTTTATACTGCAACTATATGGAATTAACTGCTACTTGAGTTTAATACAGCGACAACATGATCTTATACTGCGATTATATTGTCTTATACTGCCACAATATAGTTCTATGCTGCAACTATATAGGCATAAATTGCGACTATATTGTTATACGGCGACTAAATTGTATTATCATATATAGACTCTTGAAACAGTTTGTAGATATGACTTAAGACCGGAAATGATTTATATCACCAGAAAATGTTTATAAGATGGCAAATTTTAGAAAATATATTTCTCTGAGCCTTGAAAAGAATATTTCTGATTTTGTTGAAATTTACTTATATTTGATGAAAATGGTAAAGGGTATTATAGGATAGGGCTAGACCGACTAAAAAACTTTCTTATTTGTTCAAATTAAATATTCAGTTAATTTAAAATTTAAAACCAATAATGAAATTGATACATTTTAGAACTTTCCGTTCTGATAAAATGAGTTTATTTAAAAATTACAGTTTCATGTGTGAAATCAACTTTGATTTTGGTTTCAAACTGGTTTTCTGGGAGGCTAACAAACCTTAAACAAGTGTCGCAAAATATCACCTAGTCCACAAGCTATACACAAGCCAATATTATATAACATTTAAAATTAGTAATCGTATTATCAGCTTAAGTGTAGAGTGTATCAAATTACATAAATTTAAGTTTCAATTAAGTAACATTTAATCTTAAATACAACATTTAGAAACTCTTTTTGAAGTGAAAACTTAATAATTTAATTCGTTTATTGTTAAAATTTGTATTTATCTCTTTATCAAAAATAAATTAAATATTCAAATCCACAGATAATGAAACTAAAGATTTGTTTGGCTGAAATGGCAGAATAAATCAAAGAGGAAATAAATAAAATAAAAAGCCGGTAAAAATAGAAATTTATTGATATCAACCAAATTATTATAAATACAAATAAAATATCAATAAATAAATTTTATTTTATTTTTTGTTCAATATTTTAAATCAATTCATGTTTAGAGAAATATTTCATTAATTTAAGGTTTAAGAAATTTTGAAACAAAAACCAACAAATTATTATGGTCGGTTAAATACTATCATATGATACCCTATATCACTTACATACGGTCTTATAGTCAATAATAGGCAGTTATAAGCACGGATCGGCACAAAGAGAAGAGAACAAAAAAAAATTGGCAGAGTTGCCGTTTTTTTAATCAAAAATTTTTCTACAGCTAATTTTTTTGTCAAAAATTTTTGAAAATAAAATTTTTTTTATTAAAAATTTTTCTATAGAAAATTTTTTTATCAAAAATTTTTCTATAGAAAAAACTTTTCTATAGAAAATTTTTATATCAAAAGTTTTTCTATAGAAAATTTTTTTATCAAAAATTTTTCTATAGAAAAATTTTTTATCGAAAATTTTTCTATAGAAAATTTTTTTATCAAACATTTTTCTATAGAAAGTTTTTTTTACAAAATTTTTTCTATAGAAAATTATTTATCAGAAATTGTTCATATCAATTTTTTATCAAAAATTTTTTTATTCAAATTTTTTCTATAAAAAATTTTTCTATAGAAATTTTTTTTATCAAAATTTTTTATCAAAATTTTTTCTATAGAAAATTTTTTTATCAAAAATTTTTCTATGGAAAATTTGTTTATCAAATGTTTTTCAATAGAAAATTTTTATATCAAAAAATTTTCTATATAAAATTTTTTTATCAAAAGTTTTTCTATAGAAAATTTTTTTTATCAAAAATTTTTCTACAGAAAATTTTTTTATCAAAAATTTTTCTATAGAAAATTTTTTTATACAAAATTCTTTTAACAAAATGTTTCTACAGAAAATTTTTTATCAAAAATTGCTCTTATCAAATTTTTATCGAAAAATTGTCCATACAAAATTTTTTTATCAAAAATTTTTTCTATAGAAAATTTTTTTATCAAACATTTTTCTATAAAAAAATTTTTCTATAGAAAATTTTTTATCAAAAATTTTGCTATAGAAAATAACTTAATCAAAAAATTTTCTATAGAAAATATTTTTATCAAAATTTTTTCTATAGAAAATATTTTTATCAAAATTTTTTCTATAGAAAATATTTTTATCAAAATTTTTTCTATAGAAAATATTTTTATCAAAATTTTTTCTATAGAAAATATTTTTATCAAAATTTTTTCTATAGAAAATTTTTTATCAAAAATTTTTCTATAGAAATTTTTTTATCGGAAATTTTTTTATCGGAAATTTTTCTACATAATTTTTTTTTTTTTTAATTTTTCTAAGAAAATTTTTTTATCAAAAATTTTTCGATAGAAAATTTTTTATCAAAAACTGTTCTTGTCAATTTTTTTATCATAAATGTTTCTATAGAAAATTTTTTTATCAAACATTTTTCTATAGAATTTTTTTTTCCAAAAAGTTTCTATAGAAAATTTTTTTATCAAAAATTTTTTTTTAGAAATTTTTTTTTATCAAAAATTTTTCTTTAGAAAAATTTTAATCAAGAATTTTTCTTTAGAAAATTTTTTATCAAAAATTTTTCTTTTGAAAATTTTTTTATCAAAAATTTTTATTTAGAAAATTTTTTTATCAAAAATTTTTATTTAGAAAATTTTTTTATCAAAAATTTTTCTTTCTTTTATCATAAATTTTTCTATAAAAAAATTTTTTATCAAAAAAGTTTCTATAGCAAAATTAGAAAATTTTTATCAAAAATTTTTCTATAGAAAATTTTTTTATCAAAAATTTTTTTATCAAATAGAAAATTTTTCCATGGAAGATTTTTATCAAAATTTTTTCTTGGAAAATTTGTTTATCAAAAATTTTTCTATAGACAATATTTTATCAAAAATTGTTCTTATCAATTTTTTATCAATAATTTTTCTATAGAAATTTTTTTATCCAAAATTGTTTAATGTAAGAATGTGATATTTCTGTTTTACAAATATATATAATAAAAATTTTTTATCAAAAAATATTCTATAGAAAAATCAGAAAATTGTTTTTCAAAAATTTTTCTATAGAACATTTTGTTATCAAACATTTTTCTATAGAAAATTTTTCCATGGAAAATTTTTATCTAAATTTTTTCTTGGAAAATTTGTTTGTCAAAAATTTTTCTATAGACAATTTTTTATCAATTTTTTATCAAAAATTTTTCTATAGAAATTTTTTTATCCAAAATTGTTTAATGTAAGAATATGATATTTCTGTCTTACAAAATATTCCCAATATTAATAAAAATATTCCTAATGAGATTATATTTCTATGTTCTCTCGAACCATGTATTTTGTTGATATAAATTGGATTTTAATTTGTTTTTTGCCCATTAATGATCGTGATATTTATTAAAATTAAAAAAATTCATCGGCTTCTGGTGGTATGTGCTGCCTACTCCTGGTTATAAGCTATATTTCTATAATCATTTTTTCGAAACTTGAAGTCGTCTATGATTCTTGATAGTCATTTCCGTAATTGGATCTTATATGGGTAAAATGTGGACCGTTTGTCTCGTTGTCTCGCAATCTGATTATCTGCTTGTATAAACTATATCAGATTCAGTGATGGAAGTGACTATTCAGTGTCATAGGCGACTATTATTGACTATTGTACGATCGATGCAGAAAGTGTTTCTGTGTCGATTTGAGTGTATCTCAAACCAACATTTCTATGAATCTCAAACATCACCACCAACTTATAATGCCCTTCTCACCTAAGGAAGGGTGTAGGGCTTAAAAAACTGATAAGAGAAAATAGCAACAAACTACAAAAAAATTGTTTATGCTAAACAAAAACAATTATTTAAATTAAATTTTACAAAACTGCTATCAAGAGGGAAATACAAAACTAAATATTTTACTACAAAATTTCAAATTCTTGATATATAAAGTCAAACAAAAAATACATTGGTATTTACATTGATTTTTTTGTTATTGTAATTTATTTTTAGATGAATAAATTTCACATCAATTGAATCAATTTTGTGATTAATAAATTATACTTTCATTCAGCTGACATTGCCACAGGCCAAACGGTAGCATTTTTATTTTACATTTTATATCAAATGAAGCAGATCATTTCGTTAACCTAAATATTTACCTGGTGCTATTTGTGATATGAGACCAAAAGGTCAATGACCCGAATTTAAACAAAAAATTTTGTTGAGAAATGGACATACATAAAACTTGAATATGAAGATGGCCAAGAGATTAATTAAATCGTATGAATGAATTTTAAAATATGAAGAAAAAACAAGGAATTCTCGGTCATAATAGCTCCAGCTATATCTCTGCTCATAGTTTTAGACATAGGTCTAGTCATAGTCTAGTCATAGTCTAGTCATAGTCTAGTCATAGTCTAGTCATAGTCTAGTCATAGTCTAGTCATAGTCTAGTCATAGTCTAGTCATAGTCTAGTCATAGTCTAGTCATAGTCTAGTCATAGTCTAGTCATAGTCTAGTCATAGTCTAGTCATAGTCTAGTCATAGTCTAGTCATAGTCTAGTCATAGTCTAGTCATAGTCTAGTCATAGTCTAGTCATAGTCTAGTCATAGTCTAGTCATAGTCTAGTCATAGTCTAGTCATAGTCTAGTCATAGTCTAGTCATAGTCTAGTCATAGTCTAGTCATAGTCTAGTCATAGTCTAGTCATAGTCTAGTCATAGTCTAGTCATAGTCTAGTCATAGTCTAGTCATAGTCTAGTCATAGTCTAGTCATAGTCTAGTCATAGTCTAGTCATAGTCTAGTCATAGTCTAGTCATAGTCTAGTCATAGTCTAGTCATAGTCTAGTCATAGTCTAGTCATAGTCTAGTCATAGTCTAGTCATAGTCTAGTCATAGTCTAGTCATAGTCTAGTCATAGTCTAGTCATAGTCTAGTCATAGTCTAGTCATAGTCTAGTCATAGTCTAGTCATAGTCTAGTCATAGTCTAGTCATAGTCTAGTCATAGTCTAGTCATAGTCTAGTCATAGTCTAGTCATAGTCTAGTCATAGTCTAGTCATAGTCTAGTCATAGTCTAGTCATAGTCTAGTCATAGTCTAGTCATAGTCTAGTCATAGTCTAGTCATAGTCTAGTCATAGTCTAGTCATAGTCTAGTCATAGTCTAGTCATAGTCTAGTCATAGTCTAGTCATAGTCTAGTCATAGTCTAGTCATAGTCTAGTCATAGTCTAGTCATAGTCTAGTCATAGTCTAGTCATAGTCTAGTCATAGTCTAGTCATAGTCTAGTCATAGTCTAGTCATAGTCTAGTCATAGTCTAGTCATAGTCTAGTCATAGTCTAGTCATAGTCTAGTCATAGTCTAGTCATAGTCTAGTCATAGTCTAGTCATAGTCTAGTCATAGTCTAGTCATAGTCTAGTCATAGTCTAGTCATAGTCTAGTCATAGTCTAGTCATAGTCTAGTCATAGTCTAGTCATAGTCTAGTCATAGTCTAGTCATAGTCTAGTCATAGTCTAGTCATAGTCTAGTCATAGTCTAGTCATAGTCTAGTCATAGTCTAGTCATAGTCTAGTCATAGTCTAGTCATAGTCTAGTCATAGTCTAGTCATAGTCTAGTCATAGTCTAGTCATAGTCTAGTCATAGTCTAGTCATAGTCTAGTCATAGTCTAGTCATAGTCTAGTCATAGTCTAGTCATAGTCTAGTCATAGTCTAGTCATAGTCTAGTCATAGTCTAGTCATAGTCTAGTCATAGTCTAGTCATAGTCTAGTCATAGTCTAGTCATAGTCTAGTCATAGTCTAGTCATAGTCTAGTCATAGTCTAGTCATAGTCTAGTCATAGTCTAGTCATAGTCTAGTCATAGTCTAGTCATAGTCTAGTCATAGTCTAGTCATAGTCTAGTCATAGTCTAGTCATAGTCTAGTCATAGTCTAGTCATAGTCTAGTCATAGTCTAGTCATAGTCTAGTCATAGTCTAGTCATAGTCTAGTCATAGTCTAGTCATAGTCTAGTCATAGTCTAGTCATAGTCTAGTCATAGTCTAGTCATAGTCTAGTCATAGTCTAGTCATAGTCTAGTCATAGTCTAGTCATAGTCTAGTCATAGTCTAGTCATAGTCTAGTCATAGTCTAGTCATAGTCTAGTCATAGTCTAGTCATAGTCTAGTCATAGTCTAGTCATAGTCTAGTCATAGTCTAGTCATAGTCTAGTCATAGTCTAGTCATAGTCTAGTCATAGTCTAGTCATAGTCTAGTCATAGTCTAGTCATAGTCTAGTCATAGTCTAGTCATAGTCTAGTCATAGTCTAGTCATAGTCTAGTCATAGTCTAGTCATAGTCTAGTCATAGTCTAGTCATAGTCTAGTCATAGTCTAGTCATAGTCTAGTCATAGTCTAGTCATAGTCTAGTCATAGTCTAGTCATAGTCTAGTCATAGTCTAGTCATAGTCTAGTCATAGTCTAGTCATAGTCTAGTCATAGTCTAGTCATAGTCTAGTCATAGTCTAGTCATAGTCTAGTCATAGTCTAGTCATAGTCTAGTCATAGTCTAGTCATAGTCTAGTCATAGTCTAGTCATAGTCTAGTCATAGTCTAGTCATAGTCTAGTCATAGTCTAGTCATAGTCTAGTCATAGTCTAGTCATAGTCTAGTCATAGTCTAGTCATAGTCTAGTCATAGTCTAGTCATAGTCTAGTCATAGTCTAGTCATAGTCTAGTCATAGTCTAGTCATAGTCTAGTCATAGTCTAGTCATAGTCTAGTCATAGTCTAGTCATAGTCTAGTCATAGTCTAGTCATAGTCTAGTCATAGTCTAGTCATAGTCTAGTCATAGTCTAGTCATAGTCTAGTCATAGTCTAGTCATAGTCTAGTCATAGTCTAGTCATAGTCTAGTCATAGTCTAGTCATAGTCTAGTCATAGTCTAGTCATAGTCTAGTCATAGTCTAGTCATAGTCTAGTCATAGTCTAGTCATAGTCTAGTCATAGTCTAGTCATAGTCTAGTCATAGTCTAGTCATAGTCTAGTCATAGTCTAGTCATAGTCTAGTCATAGTCTAGTCATAGTCTAGTCATAGTCTAGTCATAGTCTAGTCATAGTCTAGTCATAGTCTAGTCATAGTCTAGTCATAGTCTAGTCATAGTCTAGTCATAGTCTAGTCATAGTCTAGTCATAGTCTAGTCATAGTCTAGTCATAGTCTAGTCATAGTCTAGTCATAGTCTAGTCATAGTCTAGTCATAGTCTAGTCATAGTCTAGTCATAGTCTAGTCATAGTCTAGTCATAGTCTAGTCATAGTCTAGTCATAGTCTAGTCATAGTCTAGTCATAGTCTAGTCATAGTCTAGTCATAGTCTAGTCATAGTCTAGTCATAGTCTAGTCATAGTCTAGTCATAGTCTAGTCATAGTCTAGTCATAGTCTAGTCATAGTCTAGTCATAGTCTAGTCATAGTCTAGTCATAGTCTAGTCATAGTCTAGTCATAGTCTAGTCATAGTCTAGTCATAGTCTAGTCATAGTCTAGTCATAGTCTAGTCATAGTCTAGTCATAGTCTAGTCATAGTCTAGTCATAGTCTAGTCATAGTCTAGTCATAGTCTAGTCATAGTCTAGTCATAGTCTAGTCATAGTCTAGTCATAGTCTAGTCATAGTCTAGTCATAGTCTAGTCATAGTCTAGTCATAGTCTAGTCATAGTCTAGTCATAGTCTAGTCATAGTCTAGTCATAGTCTAGTCATAGTCTAGTCATAGTCTAGTCATAGTCTAGTCATAGTCTAGTCATAGTCTAGTCATAGTCTAGTCATAGTCTAGTCATAGTCTAGTCATAGTCTAGTCATAGTCTAGTCATAGTCTAGTCATAGTCTAGTCATAGTCTAGTCATAGTCTAGTCATAGTCTAGTCATAGTCTAGTCATAGTCTAGTCATAGTCTAGTCATAGTCTAGTCATAGTCTAGTCATAGTCTAGTCATAGTCTAGTCATAGTCTAGTCATAGTCTAGTCATAGTCTAGTCATAGTCTAGTCATAGTCTAGTCATAGTCTAGTCATAGTCTAGTCATAGTCTAGTCATAGTCTAGTCATAGTCTAGTCATAGTCTAGTCATAGTCTAGTCATAGTCTAGTCATAGTCTAGTCATAGTCTAGTCATAGTCTAGTCATAGTCTAGTCATAGTCTAGTCATAGTCTAGTCATAGTCTAGTCATAGTCTAGTCATAGTCTAGTCATAGTCTAGTCATAGTCTAGTCATAGTCTAGTCATAGTCTAGTCATAGTCTAGTCATAGTCTAGTCATAGTCTAGTCATAGTCTAGTCATAGTCTAGTCATAGTCTAGTCATAGTCTAGTCATAGTCTAGTCATAGTCTAGTCATAGTCTAGTCATAGTCTAGTCATAGTCTAGTCATAGTCTAGTCATAGTCTAGTCATAGTCTAGTCATAGTCTAGTCATAGTCTAGTCATAGTCTAGTCATAGTCTAGTCATAGTCTAGTCATAGTCTAGTCATAGTCTAGTCATAGTCTAGTCATAGTCTAGTCATAGTCTAGTCATAGTCTAGTCATAGTCTAGTCATAGTCTAGTAATAGTCACAGTCATATTCAAGTAATAGTCTTAGTTGGGAATCGAGCCCACAACCCCAGTACAAGTAGTCTAGCACACTACTCACTAGACCACCGGGTCACCCATCTCGAGTAACTTTTAAGTCTATTTTAATTGATTAGTTTCACTTCAAAATATTTGAATTCAATTAATTTTATTTTGATCTTTTGGCTATTCAATATTTCACACAATTTCATTAACAACGCGAAAAGGCCGCAAATAAAAAAAATACAATTAATCCAACAAGTGGTCGACCGGTCGTTCATGTCCAATTTATTCTGTTCACTCTATTAATTGAATAATTTAATTTATATTCTTTTCTGTTTAAATTGAATTATTTCGTTTTTTAACGTCAAATTGTGTGTAAGTTTAATGCATTAAGTTAAATGCGGCCATGGATAGCGATGGATTGTGGCAAAAAAAAAACAGAAAAGGTGCATATGGAACGTTTTTAATGTAAATCAATGTCAGTGTCAGAAAGAAAACATTTAGGCTTAAAATAGATCTGTTAAAAAATTAAAACAATATTTATAAATAACTTTATGATATGTGTGACAATATATGAATTTGAGGGAACAATAATTTTAAGCACAAATATGTAAAAATATGACCTTCGAAATTTTAAAATTTTTCTTTTGAAAAATATTTTTTCCTCAAAAACGTGTGTGAATTTTAATATGCACAGTGGGACAAAAATATATATCATAAAGAAAATTAACTTTTGAAGAAGTTATTATAAAAGAATGAAATTACATGTAATTAAAAAAAATAACAGAATTTTCAAACATTTTGCAAGTTTTAATGTAAAAATTGCGTAAGTCTTATAATCAAAATTTGAAAAAAAATTTTGTTATATTTGCTCAAAACTATTAAAATGAATAGATAATCCAATAATTTTAAATTATTTCAAATATTCTTGTCATGATGCCCACCTGTGTAATCAGCCAATTAAGTAAATTTTCAAAATTTTGTGGCTTACACAGTTTTTGAACTAAGCCGTCAATATCTATAGCAACAAACAAATCGGAGCAATAATTTACAAAATAAACTCTTTCTGATTTAATAAGCGATATCTCTCATCATCAACAGTGAAGTTGAGTCATTTATTGTTATTTAGACGAATTGTTTAAGCGTTTTATTTTACAGCCAATTTCTTTTACATCGTCGACATGTTATTGCTGTATGCTTAACACCGATGGAGGATGCTGGGGTAATTAATAATTTTAATAGAAATTAATAATTACAGAAATTGATGTCGCCTTGACCGGGGTTCGAACCCAGGCTGAATATGATATATTATAGTTAGTAGTCGACGTGCTTAAGCCTGTATAAGTATAAAAACTGACTTTAATTTGAAAGATTGAATATGGAGTATTGATTATTTTACGAGTATTAAAACTCACAGACAATTTAAGAAATATTAATTATTTTGGGGACATGTTTGCTAGAACGTCTCATAGAACAATATAAATCGTTTTTTGCCAAATTTAAAATTTTTTAAATTTGAATTTGAAGTCTTTTCTCAGCGTTCACATGTTTAATTAAACTTACACCTAAGGCCAATTAAACATCTGGGGCCAAATTACCACATTTGATATCGATCGAAAACTCAGACTTTAAATAAATATTGTGATGTATACTTTAGGGATGTTGAAAGTTACTTCGATGCAAAAAGTTTATTGAAATTTGGTATCCATTTTGAATCGTTTTTTAAAACATAAAGTTAAATTAAAACTCTTTTATTATTGTTCATCTTTTGGAAAAGAACTTCAAAAAACATAGTGAACTGTGCATCTTTTAAATAATTTTAATTATCCTTAAAGTATGCTATACAAATGTTTTGACAATATCAAAGATTTCGATCGATATCGAATGCGGTAATTTGGCCCCTGATACGAATTAAGAGTAATGAGATTTACTTGACAATTTTATAGCATACTTTTAGTAGGTCCGATATAAATTGTTATATCTCAAAGAATTGATATAAGCATTGACTTTGTTATATAACAATATACATAGATGAAATAATTCTATCCTCCTAAAAGTACAAATTTTTTTATTTCATCATTTATTTCTATATGGTTAAACTTCACGAATCTCTGATGCGTTAAACACTAAGTGTTGCATATTTTTAGGCGGATTTTAAATAATAAAGCAATTTTTTACATCAAAAATTAAATTTTTTTATAATAACAAAATGGGTTACATTATTTAAAGTTTTGTTAATTGTTAGATACTACTAATCCACAGAATTCTGGCAGCATATAAAGTGAAAAGTACTGTCCATCGTTAGTCACTACTTGTTACAATCTTCCTTGAAGCATAAGAATTTCGAAAGAAAAGAACTACCAAAAATAGTTATATAAGAAATCTCCTAAAAGTATACCATGATTTTTGCAATATCAAATGTGGCTAAGCTTCTATGTATGTATATTGGTGGAAGTGTGGGTAATGTGTATACCTAATTGATTTAAATTGCAAAATTTGTGTTCTTTTCTGATTAAAATATGATTTATTTATATGATGGTACTGTGCCCTTCAAAACCGATTTTACGATTTGTCAGTAATGCGTTTAAGTATAGAAGGAAAATTTTTCAAGAAAATTAAAAAATGATCAACATTTTCTCTAGGGATGCAGTTGGTGCCTGGCGTCTCCAGCTACCAGATAAAAACTGCATCCAATTCCTACTATAACCTCCTGGTACATCCTGGTTACCTTAGCAACCTAATTGAAGATGCGGTAGACAACCCATGTGGGATTCTAGGTCGGAGCTTATATGAGAGGGAGTTATCTTGGAGCCATTCCAACGTATTTGATTTAAGGGTCTCAGATAATTGTAATTGCTAAAGTACGAAACTGCAGCGTCTGTTCCAACACGTTGGCTGTGGCTTCAAGTGGGCTTCTGTCTCGGATCAAGCGGATCGTTATACAAACGTGGTTTGTGTCTTTGAACTCATCAGTGGCACAAGGATTTTTGGGATGCCAATCTATGCAAGAACATGCTGATGAATAAAACCAATTCTATCCGAAGATATTGGACTATAAAACCTAATATATGCATGAAAGAAAGCTTGAAGTTTACGAAGTAGAAAGTGAGGACGGAGGCCCTAGGATCCACTGGGAGTCAAGGATAACAGAAGAACAATTATAAATACTATAATCAGTCAAGCCCGATAACTCTCGCTACTAAGGTCAAATATGGACCAACAACTTTAGAAGTTTTTCTAAAGACTTAGAGACATTAATATAACAATTTGTATACCCTGCACCGCCATAGGTGGAAAGGGTATTATAAAATTTGTGCTGATATATGTAACGCATAAAAATATTTGTGTGAGACCCACCTTTTAGTATAGCAATAGGTTTAGAATCACTTTATGAGTCGATATAGCGATGTCAGTCAGTCCGTCCGTCCGCCCGTTATTCTATGTAAACCATGTAATGTAAGTACAGATAATTCGATCAAATTTGGCACAGATCATTTTTTTGATAGTGGGACCATGGCTATTGAAATTCGTCAAAATCTTTTCATTATTTATGGTACCTCCCATAGGTCCCACTTCCCGGAATTGATATTTTGCCACAAATAACAATATTTTTTCATGATATTCGTCATGAAAAAATATTGATATTCGTCAAAATCGGTATTCGTCAAAACCGGTAAATCATTTATGGTACTGCCCATAGGTCTCACTTCCCGGAATTTATATTTTGGCCACAAATATCATATCAAATTTCATGAAGTTTAAACCAGATACTGCTTATGTTAATCAAAATCACTGCACCAAATTTCGTTGAAATCGGTCCACATTTGACCACAGCTCCCATACGAACTCTTCTGTCAAAACGCACTTAATGAGACAAAAATCACTAAAACACTCGTAAAAACTGTAATCAGTATGCCAAATTTCGAGACAATCGGTCCACATTTGACCCTAGCTCTCATATAAGTCCAAATGAAGAAAACAGCTTTAAAATAAATGTTTTGAGAAAATGTTTGTATGATGGCAAAATTTAGCAAGTATTTGTCTTTGTACAGGAAAAAGAACACCTTTGGCCTAAGTGGTGAAGTTTATCGTATGGTCGGGCTTGACCGACAATAGCACTTTCTTACTTGTTTTTGTCTCATTTAGTGCGTTTTGACAGAAGAGTTTGTATGGGAGCTATAGCCAAATGAAGACCGATTTTAACGAAATTTGATACAGTGATTTCTTTTACATAAGCAATATCTGGTTTGAATTTAATTAAAAAATATTGATATTTATGGCCAAAATATCAATTCCAGGAAGTGAGACATATGGAAGGTACCATAAATAATAAACCAATTTAGACGAATTTCAATAGCCATGGTCCCACTATCATAAAAATGATCAGTGCTAAATTTCATTAAATTATCTTTAGAATTACGACCTGTACTTTGATTACAGGGCTTACATGGGCCCAATCAGCCAGACGGACGGACGGTCTGACATTGCTAAATCGACTCAGAAAGTGATTCTAAAGCTGAGTCTAAGACAAATATTTCTATGCGTTACATACATCAGCATAAACTTATAATACCCTTTCCGCCTATGGTGGTGAAGGGTACAATTAACAATATCACTTTACCAGCCATGAGCCACACTTACTCTTTAGATCTAGCCATTAAAAAAAAATCACTATAAATTTAATATATTAACAAAAACAGAAATACAAATTTTTGAAATATTTATATCCATAAAAGGCAAAAATGTAGATTTTGAATTTTTTTTAAAAATTGTTCCTTTAATTTTCCACTTCACTGTAAAAATATGCTTTAAAGTCCAAACCGTTCAATTAAATTACCTTAGAGATAGCACCAGGATTAAAACCACCAAACTTTTTTTTCAGCTATTTTCCGTTAATTAATCCACAGCTCAAATATATTTCAAATTAACTTTTTATTTTAAAGGCAAAACTTTTTTCAATATTAAAATCGTATTTTACGACTTTTATTTTTAAATTTTTTTTCTGCACAATTTTTGTATAAACAAATTTTTTTTGTTAGAGTATTTTTTATATCCAATATTTTATTTTTTGCACTGGTTAATAGAATAGATTGTTTTGGCAACAATTGGGGCACAACAATAAAATGGGAAGAAGGAAAAAAAGAATTTCCAAAATACAATATTATTTTACATTTGATAAATTTTTTTTTTAGATGTTAAAATTTTTATAGCCTTTGGACAAGTTTATATGAAAATTCATATAAAATTTTTTATTTCACAAATTTTTTAATATTTATTTTTTATTCTCTGAAATTATTGGAAAAACACTTGATTTTATATTTTAAATAATGCTTAATAAACAGAAAAAATATTAAAAACACGCGCCTTTTTCAAAATTATTAATACATAATCGAAAAAAAAGAACACAAAATAAAGTAGAAAACTTTTCATTCATTAAATGAAAAACTACAAACATAAAAAAATATATTTTATTTATGTATTTTTAAAAATATTGACAACAACAGAAAAAACACGAAAATATTTTATGTTGTTCTGGTGAAAAAGAAAATCAAAAACACAAATTTTGTATCGAACGAATACTATTAGAAACGGTTTGGAAACAAACGCACGTTTTATTGTTAAGATACGGAAAAAATTGTATATTCACGCCTGCACAAATGTATGCTTCTGTGAACGTCAAACGACAGACTGAAGCAGGCTTTTTACATTCAGAACGATGATACCCTCCAAACAACAAACACCAGCCAACAACAGCACAGAAACACACAAACTCGGGCCAGACCATTCATTCATTCAAACACAAAATATACACAGCCATCGAACCAGGCAGGCATACATAGATACACAACACCAACGACAACAAAAGGCACAAACAACACACAAAATCCAACTGAGAAGGAGGCCGACACAAAACACACAGATACTTTCTCACACACACACACACACCGGTGGAGTTCCATAGCACAATAGCAGCACACTTGTAGACACAAAGGCAAAGTCAAATCAAACTTGTACTCGTATGTATATGAAAAAGTAGCAGCATAATTTGACTATAGCTGCTCAGCAGCCTAGCAGTAGCTGCTACTACTACTGCAGTAGCCGCATATTTAACAAGGCATGGAGCTACCAACAACAATAAAAACAAATACTTTGAAAAAGAAAAGAAATCCAATGCCAACGAGAAAGCAAATGATCCAGAAAAAATCAACAACAGCAAAAACATGCGAACAAACATCAAGTAGTAAAAGTTACAACCAAAAAACCAGTCAACAACACACAAAAACAACATATAAATGAAATGACAACAACAACCAAGTAAATATGCTACATCGAGCCAGGTCGAATATTACAAGACTTGAATGTACCTATGAGTCTCCGGATTAATTTTTTGTGTTAAAAGTAAAAGGTATAACTATTCTTAAGTTTAAAACAAGTAAGAAAGTGCTATAGTCGGTCAAGCCCGACCATACGATAAACTTCACCATTTAAGTCAAAGGAGTTCTTTTTTCTGTATAAAGACTAATATATGCTAAATTTTGCCATCATACAAACATTTTCTTAAAAGTTATATATTTAAGCTGTTTCCGTCATTTGGACTTATATAAGAGCTAGGGTCAAATGTGGACCGATTATCTCGAAATTTGGCAAATTGATTACAAATTGTTACAAAAATTATGTTTGCGTTTTAGTGATTTTTGTCACATTTAGTGCGTTTTGACACATAAGTTTGTATGGGAGCTATGGTCAAATGTGGACCGATTTCAACGAAATTTGGTACAGTGATTTCAGTTTACATAAGCAGTATTTGTTCTAAATTTCTTGAAAAAATATTGATATTTGGGCCAATATATCAATTCCGGGAAGTGGGACCTATGGGACCGATTTTGACGAATTTCAATAGCCACTATCAAAAAAATTATCTGTGCCAAATTGCATCAAATTATCTTTAGAATTACGAACTGTACTTTAATTACATTGTTTGCATGAGGGTCCAGCCAGCCAGCCGTCCAGACGGACGGACGGACTGACGGACATCGCTAAATCGACTCGGAAAATGATTCTAAGCCTATTGGTATACTAAAAAATGGGTCTAAGACAAATATTTCTATACGTTACATACATCAGCACAAACTTATAATATATTTTCCACCTATCGTGGTGAAGGGTATAACAATCTCACTTCAGGTATTAAATACGAGAGCAGGTTAATTAGTCCGTGTTCTTTAAATTAAAAAAGAGGTTTCATTATGCAAATTTTATTATTCCTTCCGAACACGATTTGTACAGCTCTTTGTAGTAGAAATTTTTTTGAAATGATTTAGTCGTTGGAGTCAAATCTCTTTACGTCTAACCATTTCATCAAGTTTGGGAACAAGAAATATTAACTCGAAGCTAATTCTAAAGAATATGGGAAATACGGGGCAATTTTTTGGCCAATTCCCAACTATGATCACTCTTGAACTTTTCTTGGCCAAATACATTAGTTTTTCTCAATTTCTTATTGAAAGAAGAGGAGGGAGGGTGGCGCAGTTGATATTATCAATTGTACGGATTTGTCAATCACGAGGACTCAGTGGTTGAGTGAGCATCGCGCGTTCGCTTTGGAGACAGTTTCTAAGTATGATGATGGTTATTGCTTCGGTATTCGGCGAATACGTGATGGTAAATTTAATTCACTTCAACTATAAATGTACCATGACCAGGGCCCAGTCGATTCTAAAGAACCTCCAACAACACTGAACTGGTTGAAAGCAGTTAAAGTGAAAATCCGCGAATTTAAATACGGGAAAGAGCAGCCTTACTGGGAATTCCAAGAGCGATTATTCATGAAATTTTAAAAAAGTTGACCTTAAAGAGGGTGTTAATAATGCCAATTCCTAGTCTTTTGAGGCCTTGAAGGAAAATACTCGTGAAGAAATCAGCTCAAGAGTATTGCAGAATATAAGGCTCCGTTTTGAACTCGATGGAAGACATCTCTATAACATACTCTTTAAAAAATAAAATCAGCAAGTTTGATCAGACTCCCAATAGTAGAATATTGATTGTTTTCCCATTCCATGACTTTATTGGCTGACAAACCTTTTTTGATTCAACCAGTCAAAACCCACCGTTTGGCCCCCGACCTGTTGTGGTGGATCCACAGTAGAAAACATAATTACATGTGGAATGCCTATGGTATACACAATTTGTGATGGGATCTAAATAGTTTAGGATGAATAGACCTTAACTGAGTGTTAGAATGTTCGACATCTTTCATGCCTGTTGAACGGTTGACATCTTGTGGAAAACTTTTTCATGTCCAAGTTGTTACATGTGGAATGCCTCTCCGATCGGCTAAAACTATATCGTGAATTTTTGCAATTGTTTCGGATGCAAAAATCTGAACTGTGCGTCTAGAAATCCCTTTTGTGCTCAACGTAATAGACAAAGTTATAAAGATTAAAGCTTCACAATACGTGAGCAAGAGGGTAATTGTGAAACCTAGAAATGTTACCTTGTTTTACGCCCAACACATGAAAGGGAAAGAGTACGACAAACCTATGCTTCACACACAAAGAGCCGCTGTTGCAGTTAAACTAAGACATTTAGATTTTGGAAATTGGTCATACAAACTTTCTAAAGATCATAGCCTGATTAAATGCACAGTTTACGATTTAAGTCATTTTGGGTATTTTTCAGTGGCACCACCTGTCGGAAATCGGTCATACCAACTAAGACACCTTCGTCAGCTCATGCGTAATAACTTTGCTAAAGATCATAGCATAATCAAATGTACAGCTTACGATTTTATTCACTCTGAGTAATTTTTAGTGGCGCCACCTTTCGGAATAGGTTACATCAGCTAAGAAACCATCGGCGGCTCATGCACAAGAATTTTGCTAAAGATCATAGCATTTTCAGTGGCGCCACCTGCCGGAAATTAGTCATACCAACTTAAAAACCTCCATTGGCTCATGCGAAACAACTTTGCTAAAGAGTATAATATGATCAAATACATAGTTTACTATTCTATAAAGAACAGACAAACATTAGTTTGTTAAAAAGTTATAACAATTTTGCTAAAGATCATAGCATTTTCAGTGGCGCCACCTGCCGGAAATTAGTCATACCAACTTAAAAACCTCCATTGGCTCATGCGAAACAACTTTGCTAAAGAGTATAATATGATCAAATACATAGTTTACTATTCTATAATTTTTTTTTTAATTTTTTTCCCCTTTTATCCCCTAATATATTTAGTACTTGGTACCATTTGAATTCGGTACATTTATAAAAACGCAGTAAACATTGTTTCTATTCATATTACTGCGGTGTTAAGTTATCATTTTATCCCTTTTTTACCCATTTTGGCCACCGAAATCAAAAAAGTACCAAATACGTATTCAATATTTTTTCACATTTATTGATTGAATTACAAAGTTTCTTTCTATATTTTTTGGTTTAAAAGATAATAGTGACTTAAAAATAGTACCAAAAAAAGACAGTTTTCTCCCTTATTTACCCCATATCAGTCATAGTTTCAAAAAAATACCAAATACCAGTTCGCTTATTTTAACAGCTGTTCAAAATAACATTTAAATTTTATTTTTAGGAGATATAGCACTTTCGATTTTTCCCCCTTTTTACTCTTTTTTACCCCCTTAGAATCAAAGTTTTTAAAAGTCCAGTCTTACTCAACCTATACATCGGAAATTTTATCAAAATCGTTAGAGCAGTTTTCGAGATAGTTCCAGCGATGCGCAGTCTTACTCGCTTTAATGTTATAGCAATAGATTAAGTAAGTCCATACTAACCTAATTTATACAGATATAACTATTAGTCTTTCGATAATGCACTCATCGACATACTTTTATACCCTATACTTGCTTCTGGGTCTCACCAGAGACTCTGTCAACTCGGGGATCTGGTACTTCTGTACTGGTCTAGTCGTTAAGTGTGAAAAAAAGGGTTAATGCTTAATCTACCAAAGGAAATCTAGTCATAATGGAAGGTCTATAAAAAATCGGTTAATGAGATGTGTATATGCGGGGTGAACTATAAGTGTTATAGAATAATAATAATTTCCACGACAACATTCCAATTGGAACAAGTAGTACTTCTCCCAGACAATGAGCTGCATCCGACTCTATTTTTATAGAATTCTTCGCCATTTCATTTCTATTATGTGTCTTCGAACGCAACAATTTATAGTCCGATTTATCCCGTGATATCGTTATTGTGACAGCAGGAAGTTTCAACATCTTAATCTGCATTTAGAGTAGTTGAAAGAAGAAATGGTGATCTATTTAACCAACATCCACTCGAGAAGTAACAGGTTATACAGAAAATCGTGCCTAATATACCTCGGGAAAGACCGATACTTAATTTTAATCGACTTATCCAATAACATCCCTTAAGCAAATGTTTTATTTACAAGATGTTATATTTACGAATTGGTGGTGTCTCGGAATTAATGTAGATGCTATTAAAGTCTCTCTGATTCTCTCTTATTTTGTATTTTGCTACCCCTAGGGTTAGCAAAATACAAAATCGGAGAGACTTAATAACATTAACAGATTGATAACATAGTTCAAAAAATATATTGGAAAAATATTTATCAATAGAAGATTTCGGCATTAAACTGCTTCCAAGATACTAAACTATACATACGAGTGTATACGTCATCACCTATCGAAATTGTTCGTACATCCTCAAGTCATGTTAAAGGCGAAGGCGTAATGTTCCATTATTATAACGATAAAGTCTAGTCAACGGGTTTTGTTTTTTCGGTGGAAATGTTAAAAATTCCCCAGCTTTAACAAACGTTTTAACAAACTAAATATACCGCCAATTTCATTTAACGGTGAGTACAACACGTAAAAGACATCAAAGTTGCTTACAGTCAAATGTAAAGACAATGTTTTTGTTATTTTGTTAAAACAAGCAAAAATGTCTACTTACAACAAAAGTCTACAACAGAAAGCAGAGCAACTTGTATGATGTCAACGTTGACGCAAGTGAACATCATCAAAACGTTAACGTTTGGAGAGAAGGTTTCTCTTGATAATATACAATAATATTTGTGTAAAAAAACAAAAATAAAACCAAAACAAAAGATTGTAAACAACAAAAACATACAATAACAAACCGGCATTTTTTTGTTTGTTAATTTATTTAAATAATAATAAAAAGCGAAATTATTATTGTTGTAAACAGTTAGTGATAAA
The DNA here is from genome assembly GCA_933228675.1 of Stomorhina lunata. NCBI lineage: Eukaryota > Metazoa > Arthropoda > Insecta > Diptera > Rhiniidae > Stomorhina > Stomorhina lunata. The sequence continues at coordinate 31,802,665 of OW121742.1, forward strand.
AAATGAAAATGGTATAATGAGAGAAAGAATGAGGTCTTTTTTATTGTCTGTGGTAACATTAAATAAGTCATAAGACATTTTGCGCCCCGATTGTTGTCACTGTGACATGTTTATTTTGGGGATTTTCTTAAATGCTGCACAGTGGGTAATAAACAATTATAATTATAATAAATTATAGAAGATGATATTTCTGTGACTTGATGCTAAAAGGGCCAATGTCAAAAAATATAGTTTTGAGAAAATTTAATTTAAAGTTGTTATTTTCCATATTAATTCATAGTAACATTCCCCAGAAAAAATCTTTATAAATCTGTTTTGAGTTAAGTTAGAGATTAGCTGTTTGAGCCAAATAAAAGAGGGTACAGAAGGAAATATAGTGCAATGATTAACTCAAAACAGCAGAAAATTGATATTAGCCCTTTTTGCAGCAAGCCACAGATTTAAAAATGATGAATTTCGAGAAAACCACAATTTCATATTTTCGATTTTTATATATTCGTCTTCATAGTCCTAAAGATAGTGTCAGAAATCGGGAAATAAATTTGGAATTTGAATCTGAAGAAATGGATCCATTCTGATCAATATTTTAAGTTTGACATACACATATTTTATATTACAAAATTTCTATCAATCATATAATATTATTTTGGGTACTATCCCAATAGATCAATATATTAACAACAACAAAATTACACAATAACTTGTTTCTGCATCCACTACTGTGTCTCAATATTTTCAGTTTTCGTCACAGTTATAAATAATATTTTTGCTAAAGGCATATTTATTAGGGTCATACCCATTTTTGATATATAAAATATAGAAAAAATGTTAACAAAAAAAAACCTGAATCGAAAAGTTAAATTTTATAGTTATCATTTCAGTTCTATTTTAATATCTAAAAATCTTGTATATAGAGGAGGTAAGGGTAATGTGGTATAATAATGTGTCAAAAGATGTGTTGTGGATCCACGAATCTATTTGAGGAAGAAGAAACTAAATCCACACTTTAGAGAAATTTCAGAAAATATTTTAAGTCCTAATAAAAACAACTTTAAAAAATGTGCAAGTTATGTGGTACACTACATGGAAAGTTCAAATAACAATTCCAGCTAGTAAAATTTTATTGTAATTTTTGGCTTTATCTCATATAAATCTTCTTTTTTATCGTTTTCTAGTTAGATCGGCAGCATTTGGCTAAGGTTAGGTTTAAAAGGTGATGCCACATAAATGGCATCTACACTCAGAGACCATTGGGTCCATTGTGATCCTTTTTTGTAGAAGACAGAGGGATAGCAGAAAAAATTGATAGAAAAGACAATTGTGATGGAGATAGTGGTAGAGGGAGAATATATAAAATAGTAGAGAAGAGGTAGCTACGACGTTACCATATGGAAAGAGACCTATCTTAGCTATCTGAGTCCCACTATAACAGCCACAACATCACTCAGTTCCTCATGGAATCTGTTACCTAGAAATTTAAGTCTCTGGTTTTTAAGCATAAGACAGTAACAGAGGATGTGTTCGACCGTTTTGGATGAATTCCCGTCCGAGCATTGTCTGCAAATGTTCTGGATTGCTCCATTCCACCTATTTAGCCTAGAATTAAGGGCGTAGTGGCCAGTTAGAATATCTATGCATTTTCTAAGACTGGTCCCGTTAAGACCCAGCAAGAATCTAATTTTGCGTATATTTAGATCGGGCCATAAGATCCCATATATTGTATTTACAAAAGGTCCCAGATATTGTTTCCTCACTGATCCAAGACTTATTCTCATGAAAAGCTGATATATAGGTGGCACTATTCCTGTTACTGCGAGTATCAATTCGAAGATCGAGACTTGTCTTGCCTTCAATGTCGCAATGACCAGGAACCCGGCAAAGTCTTACTTCGTTGACAAACCAAGTTTAAACATTCCAATTGGAACAAGGGGTACTCCTCTCCGACAATGAGCCTCATCCGATTCTATTTTTAGACTCATTGACCTGAAGGGACCTACGTTTTAACTCCGGCTCCGAACGGCTAATGCATTTAGAGAAGTTTTACATAGCCAAATACTCAATAACCAGTGAAAATTTATTTTTTTCAAGTGAGTCTGGCCGGGGATCGAACTTGGGACCTCTGGTGTGCTAGGATAATGACTAACCTGTTTTACCACTTCGGTTCGTTGACAAACTATTAAAAGCTAATCTTTACGACTTTACTAACTTAGAGGTGATGCTGCTTTTAGTGCAGTCTAACTGTCGACGTAGATGGTCACCTTACTATTATCAGGTATATTGCAAGAGATAAGCTCAGTAGATTTCAAGATGGCAAAAATTTCAGCCTGAAATACCAAATACTGGTGCCGATGTACCACTGGTGCCGATATCTATTTTATCGCCGTCTGAAAAGATCGAGTTTCCCTCAAAAAGTAATTCACGATTCTCCCTACTGGTTCTTTCTGGAATAAAGACCACTGGTACAGAACTAAACAAAAGTTCCTTGACCAAGTAGTCTCGTTCCTAGAAACAGAGATCTTAACGGCTAATATTTTCATAGCTCCATATGGTTTTATTGAAAGCTCCATATGGTTTTATTGAAAGCTCCGACAAATTTTGTAAAGTTCCACTTGTGTTTTCAGTAGATATTTACATTAAAAACAAAACTGCTTCATGTATGGATCAATTGCTTTGTCTGACTCCCAGAATGACTTTTAGAAATACAACAGATCATTTGTTTCTTTATTCTCTGAGATCACAAAACTATTACGAGTGTTTATACGATTCTTATATCATCTATTAAAGAAAAAATGCTACTATACCACTTTAACAACCTATACCACATTACCACCACCTGCATTAGTAATATCCCTAACAAATTACCACCACCCTAATGTAACATTCTTCCCATCCTTACAGTAGACGCCATCAATTGTCGGCTGTTAAATCAACATATGCTGACAAACTATGAAACTTGGTAAGAAAATATGATTTGGTCTTTTTGTTTTCACACAAAATTTGCGCCTACAACAATTTTATGAGTTTTATGAGATGTCTACAACCGATATTCGATTGTTCCTTCATTTGTTCGGTTCTTCCAACCAACCAACCAACCATCCATCCATCCATCCATCCAATCCATTCATTCATATAAATGCATTTTATTGGTTTTTGCTGTAGTTCCTTTAATAGGTTTTTCATTCCGTTATGGTTATTGACAACAACATCGACTAACCGAGACAGTAGCTATTTGTGGGTAGTAAAAGTGTATTAATGTTTTTTGTTCGATATGTTCGATAATTGGGGGAGCAGATTATGTGAACAATAGCAAAAATGAATAGGAATTTCAGGGGCCCTACCCATAGAGAAAGCTTTTACAAAGATTTGTTCAAAAATAGGATTATATAACCCACAAGAAGAATTGGACTTTATAATAAAATTTTTTTAAATACTAATCAGTAAATTCGCAAATGAAATATATAGCTATGACAAGCTTATAACTACGATTGAATTCTGGACTACATAGAGAACTACAATTGAAAACTGGACTATATAGAAAACTTCAATTGAAAACTGGACTATATAGAGAACAACGATTGAATTCTGGACTACATAGAGAACTACAATTGAAAACTGGACTATATAGAAAACTTCAATTGAAAACTGGACTATATAGAGAACAACGATTGAAAACTGAACTATATAGAAAACTGCAATTGAAAACTGGACTATATAGAGAACAACGACTGAAGACTGGACTAGATAGAGAACTACGATTGCAAACTGGACTATATAGAGAACTATGATTGAAAACTGAATTATATAGAGAACTACGATTGAATCCTGTACTATATAGAGAACTACGATTGAAAACTGAACTATATAGATAACTTCAATTAAAAACTGGACTTTATAGAAAACTACGATTGAATTCTGGACTACATAGAGAACTACAATTGAAAACTGGACTAAATAGATAACCACGATTGAAAACTGGACCATATAGAAAAGTTCAATTGAAAACTGGACTATATATAGAACTACGATTGAAGACTGGACTATACAGATAACAACGATTGAAAACTGGACTATATAGAGAACTACGATTGAATCCTGGACTATATAGAGAACTACTATTGAAAACTGGACTATATAAAGAACTACGATTGAAAACTGAACTATATAGATAACCACTATTGAAAACTGGAACATATAGAGAACTACAATTGAAAAGTGGACTATATAGAGAACTACAACTGAAAAGTAGACTATATAAAGAACTACGATTGAAAACTGGACTATATAGAGAGCAACGATTAAAAATTGTACTATATAGAGAACTACAATTGAAAACTGGACTATATAAAAAACAACGATTGAAAACTGGACTCTATAGGGAACTACAATTGAAAACTGGACTATATAGAGAACTACGATTGAAAACTGAACTATATAGATAACCACTATTGAAAACTGGACCATATAGAGAACTACAATTGAAAACTGGACTATATAGAGAACTACAATTGAAAAGTGGACTATATAAAAAACTACGATTGAAAACTGGACTATATAGAGATCAACGATTGAAAACTGGACTATATAGAGAACTACAATAAAAAACTGAACAATATAAAGAATAACGATTGAAAACTGGACTCCATAGAGAACTACAATTGAAAACTGGATTATATAGAGAACTACGATTGAAAAATGAACTTTATAGATAACCACGATTGAATCCTGGACTATATCGAGAGCTACGATTGAAAACTGGACTGTATAGAGAAGTACGATTGAAAACTGGACCATATGGAGAACAATGATTGAAACCTGCACTATATACAGATCTTAGATTGAATACTGGACTATTTGGAGAACAACGATTGAATCCTAGACTATATCGAGAACTGCGATTGAAAACTGGGCTGTATAGAGAACTACGATCGAAAACTGGACTATATAGAGAACTACGATTGAAAACTGGACTATATAGAGAACTACGATTGAAAACTGGACTATATAGAGAACTAAGATTGAAAACTGGACTATATAGAAAACTTCAATTGAATCCTGGACTGCATAGAGAACTACAATTGAAAATAGGACTATATAGATAACCACGATTGAAAACTGGACTATATAGAAAACTTCAATTGAAAACTGGACTATATATAAAACTACGATTGAAGAGTGGACTATATAGAGAACAACGATTAAAAATTTGGCTATATAGAAACTGCAATTGAATCCTTAGGAACTACGATTGAAAGCAGGGCCATATAGAGAACAACGATTGAAAACTGGACTATATCGAGAACTACTATTAAAAATTGGACTATATGGAAAACTACGATTGAAAACAGTACTATATAGAAAACTAGGAATAGAACTAGGATTTAAAGCTGGTCTATATAGAAAACTGCTATTGAGTCTTCGACTTTATGGAGAATTACGATTGAAAGCTAAACTATATGAAGAACTACGATTGAAAACTGGACTATATAGAGAACTTCGATTGAAAATTGGTCTATATAGAGAACTTAGATTCAAAACTTGACTATATAGAGAACCACGATTGAAAACTGTGCTTATAAAGAGCTACGATTGAAAAATGAACTATATTAAGGACTACGACTGAAAACTGGTCTATATAGAGAACAACGATTGAAAACTACTATATTGAAAACTACTATTGAATACCGGATTATATAGAGAACATCGATTGAAAATTGGAATAAATATGAAGACATACGGTTGAAAACTGAACTATATAGAGAACCACTATTGAAAACTGTGCTTATAATGAACTACGATTGAAAAATGGACTATATTGAGGACTTAGACTAAGAACTGGACTATATATATATACTACTATTAAAAAATAGATGATATAAAAATTTGAGATTGAAAATTTAACTAAATATAGAACAACGAATATAAATTGTACTATACAATGGAACAAGATTTGAAATTTAAATTGAACTATATATAGCCGCAAATGGCATTTACTCTCTACACTCAGGGAAAAAACGTGCTGATAATAAGATTTTCTGCTTGAAATCGAAACTTTTTCTGCTTGAAAGTAGAGTAAATACGAAAAATCTTATTTTGAGAATAAAATCTTATTTTTTTAAGATTCTTTGTAAGATCGCAATCTTAAAAAAAATCTAAGCACAGGATCGATAACTAAAAATGTGTTCTTATTAAATAAGATTAAATTCTTAATTTTTAAGAATGCACTCTTAATTAATAAGAACATAATCTTAAATAATAAGAACGCATTCTTAATTATCGATCTTGTTTTTAGAACTTTTTCAAGATTGCGATCTTACAAACAATCTTGAAAAATAAGATTTTATTCTTAAAATAAGATTTTTCGCATTTACTCTACTTTCAAGCAGAAAAAGTTTCGATTTCAAGCAGAAAATCTTATTTTAAGCACGTTTTTTCTTATTATAATATTCGTATTTGGTGATAAAATAAAACACATTTTTTATTATTTTTTTCCCCTTTCGAGGAATGTAATAGTATTCCTATATTTTTAAATTTTGATTTATTTATTTTAGATTATAGGTAGTTAGTAAAAAATTGTATCCTAAAAATACCTTGACTTCATCTTCCGTTGGAAAAAGTGTGCATATTTCTGTCAATATATCTTGGAAATCGTGAGGATGAAGTGTGAGATCCTTTTTTAGAATTTGATGTACTATAATCTGGATCAGCTTATCACGATAGTTATTGTTTAAATCTTTGCGTGAAGCATAAAATTCTAGGATGTTTTTTCCACTTCAATAATGAAGCTAAATCCTATATAAATAAACGAAAATATTTTATGTTTTGTACACATTTTAATGTATTAAGTAATTATCTAATACTTTTACCTTGTCAAACACTTTTTTGTTAACTTCCACATTTACAGAAGACGATGAAGTGGAAGTTACATCTGGACATTTTTGTAGCCACTGACCTACCTTCGACGGCATCGAAAGTGTATCTTCATCAATTCCAAACTAAAGGACAAAACTATTAGTGGTTTAATTTACTTTCTAAATAAAATATTAAAACCTGTTTATTTTTCCAGACAAATAATTTTTCACTGCTTTCATATACTGCAGACTTCTAAAAGTTACATTTGAGCCTGAAACAAATTAAATTAATATAATTTTTTATAAAGAAATTTACTTATGTATTTATAAATATGATGAAAAACTTACGCTGCAGGTACGGAAAAACGCATCCCAGATCGAATTCTTTCAAAAGATTTTTCAGCAACGTGTCATCGTACAAGAAATCTCATGAAATTTCTTGTGAAGGGCAATTCATTTCATACTCCGCATCACACACCGGAACTAAATTGCCTTCTATTGGAATATTTAAAAGGATCACTTCATTCGGATTAAGGTTTTCCATTTATATTTCTTATTAAATTTATATTTTTTCTCAAAAAATTAGTTTTTCACTTTTTCGCAACTACTTTGGTCGGCGGATTACAATTTATGACAAAATACTGAGAAATTTCCCTAAAACAAGCACACAAATCTACAAAATCAAGAATACGATCTTAAGATTAGAACTTAAAATCTTCAAAATAAGAATAAAATCTTGAAATCAAGATCACAATCTTTAAATAAAGAATACGATCTAAAATTAAGATTTAAAATCTTATAATAAGATTAAAATCTTAAAAGCAAACAAATTGTATATTATTTTTAGATTGTATTCTCATAACTAAGAATTTATTCTAAAATTTAAGAATATAAATCTTACTGGCTATATTTTCAAGATTGAAAATTCAAGATTTCGCAATCTTATATTGTAGATTTTTTTTCTTGAAATCAGATCGTCATTTTTCTCTTAGTGTAATATTCCTCCCCTCCTTCAATCTTAAGTAACATCATATCTTCCCTGTTTCCCTTCAAACAATCCCTTTTACCCCTCCAGCAATGACATTACAAACACTTCGCACTCAACTTAATGGAGTTTTTTACTTTTGTCTTCCCATTCTTCCCCATAATTACTAACTTTAATGGATGCAACGCATTCGGTTCCTCTTAATTTTGAATTAAGCAACAAAAAAAACACTTCACTTACTAATTGCAGCTAGTTTTAAGTGCGAACAGACTTGTATGTTCTCTTAAATTACACAAAATAGCGCGCCCTTTCCTCAAGGGTATTTCCAGATTCGACCAAGCGGTAAATTTAGTTTTGATTGTTTCACAAAAATATTTTCTCTTTCGATTATTGTTTTGGTAAAACAGCAGAAAACAAAAAAAATATTAAAGTAAATTTCTTTCCTTAACGTCAGACTTGATTTGTTGGATCATGTCTAAAGGAGAAGAAGGAGGTATGGAGTCAGTCAAAGATAGACAACAGAGACATTTAGTCTGAATGTAGTCACACTTGAATGTATGACACATGTTAAGTACTAGTACTAGTTTTGTCATATACCATATAAAAGCCTGTGAAGATGATGGGCAACCAAATAAGGAAAGAAAGGCAGACAGACGGAGGGAGTGAGTGAGGAAGGGAGAATTAAAACTTTCCTAATGTGTAAATTTGTTTGTTGGATTATGTATGATAGGAAACAACACCTTCTTCATTGGTTGTAGAAGCGAAAAGTTGTAGAAAAGTTACTAACTAGATGAAGTACAAGTTTTCTGTGATGCAGGCAAATTTTGTCTATTTACATGCACTATGGGTTGAATAGGTTTTTATGTGAAATATATAAAAAAACATATTTTTAATATTGTGATCAATCTTAATTGAAAAATACAAAACCACAAATTTAGTATTTATTTTTAAAGATTCGCAAATTTTTTGGCATTATTTCTTTTTGTCCCATGGTGCATTTTTGAGCAACTACTTCTAGTACAAGTAAAACAACCAAATATTTGCTTAACATTTTTTTCTTCATTTATGCCTCAACTAACTCTTTATTACGTTGAATTTATGTTTCTGGTAGAAGGATTTAAACAAAAAATACTTCTTTAAATTTCATTGCCAAATTTGAGTATCCTCATCTTCAAACGAAATTGTAGGTTTGATGATATGCCTTAGCTTTTTGAGAAATGATGAAAGATCGGAGACAAAGAAAATTTCTATAATAAAATTAAGTAGATATTTAATACGATTGAAAATTGAGCTATATAAAGAACTACGATTGAAAACTGGGATATATAAAGAACTACTATTGAAAATTGGGCTATGTAAAGAACTACTATTGAAAAGTGGGCTATATAAAGAACTGCGATTGAAAGTTGGGCTATATAAAGCACTACGATTGAAAATTGGACTATATAAAGAACTACGATTGAAAATTGGGCTATATAAAGAACTACGATTGAATATTGGGCTATATAAAGTATTACGACTGAAAATTGGACTATATAAAAAGGTAAGATTGAAAATTGGACTATATAAAAAGGTAAGATTGAAAATTGGACTATATAAAGAATTACGGTTGAAAATTTGGCTATATAAGGATTCAAAATTGGGGATTATAAAGAACTACGATTGAAAATTGGGCTATATAAGGAACTACGATTGAAAATTGGGCTATATAAGGAACTATGATTGAAAATTGGGGATTATAAAAGACTACAATTGAAAATTAGGCTATATAAGGAACTACGATAGAAAATTTGGCTATATAAGGAACTATGATTGAAAATTGAGGATTATAAGGAACTACGATTGAAAATTGGGCTATATAAGAAACTACGATTGAAAATTGGGAGTTATATAGAACTACGATTGAAAATTGGGCTATATAAACAACTACGATTAAAAATTGGACTATATAAAGAACTTCGATTGAAATTTGGACTATATAAGGTACTACGATTGAAAATCGGGCTATATAAAGAACTACGATTGAATATTGGACTATATAAAAAAGCAAGATTGAAAATTGGGCTATATAAAAAACTTTGATTGAAAATTGGGCTATATAAAAAACTTGGATTGAAAATTGGGCTATATAAAGAACTACGATTGAAAATTGGGCTATATAAAGTATCACAATTGAAAATTGGACTATATAAAAAAGTAAGATTGAAAATTATACTACACAAGGAACTACGATTGAAAATTGGACTATATAAAAAACTTCGATTGAAAATTGGGCTATAAAAAAAACTGCGATTGAAAAATGGGCTATATATGGAACTGCGATTGAAAATTGGACTACATAAAGAAGTAAGATTGGAAATTGGACTATATAAAGAAGAAAGATTGGAAATTGGACTATATAAAGAACTACGATTAAAAATTGGGCTATTTTGAGAACTACGATTGAAAATTGGACTATATAAAGAACTACAATTGAAAATTGGGCTATATAAGGAACTACTATTGAAAATTGGGGATTATAAAGACCTACGATTGAAAAAGTTAGATTGAAAATTGGACTATATAAAGAACTACGATTGAAAATTGGGTTATATAAGGAACTACGAGTGAACATTTTGGATTATAAAGAACTACGATTGAAAATTGGACTATATAAAGAACTACGATTGAAAATTGGGTTATATAAGGAACTACGAGTGAACATTTTGGATTATAAAGAACTACGATTGAAAATTGGACTATATAAAGAACTACGATTGAAAATTGGGTTATATAAGGAACTACGAGTGAACATTTTGGATTATAAAGAACTACGATTGAAAATTGGACTATATAAAGAACTACGATTGAAAATTGGGTTATATAAGGAACTACGAGTGAACATTTTGGATTATAAAGAACTACGATTGAAAATTGGACTATATAAAGAACTACGATTGAAAATTGGGTTATATAAGGAACTACGAGTGAACATTTTGAATTATAAAGAACTACGATTGAAAATTGGACTATATAAAGAACTACGATTAAAAATTGGGCTCTATAAAGAATTAATATTGAAAATTGGACTATATAGAGAACTACGATTAAAAAATTGAACCAACAGTAAAAATCGGACTTTATAGAGAACTATACTCAAATATTTAACTATATACAGAACTACTATTAAAACTTGGACTATATAAAGAACTACAATCAAATATTTGACCATATGGAGAAATACGATTAAAAATTGGATTATTTAGAGAACTATTATTAAAAAGCATACTATATAGAGAGCTATGATCAAATATTTGACTATATAGAGAACTTTGATCCAAAATTGGACTAGATAGAAAAATATGATCAAAATATTTGACCATGTAGAAAACTACGATTGAAAATTGGACTATTAAGAGAACTTTGATTAAAAATTGGACTTTATAGAGAACTATGATCAGATATTTGAGTTTATAGAAGACTACGATCAATAATTGGACCACATATAATATATATATTTGACTATATAGAGAACTTTGATTGAAAATTGGACTTTTTAGAGAACTATTATCAAAATATTTGAATACATAAAGAACTTTGTTCAAATATTTGACTATATTGAGAACTAAGATTGAAAATTTGACAATATTAAGAACCACGATCGAAAGTTGGATTTTATATAGAAGTACGATTGAAAATACGATTATATAGAGAACAGCGATTTTAAATTCGAATATTGGATATTTACTATATAGTGTTAAACTAGTGTTAAACAAGTAAGAAAGTGCTATAGTCGGTCAAGCCCGACCATACGATACCCTTCACCACTAAAGTCAAAGTTGTTCCTTTTCCTGTATCAAGACAAATATTTGCTAAATTTTGCCATCATACAAACACTTTCTCAAAACTTATATATTTAAGCTATTTACGTCATTTTGACTTATATGAAAGCTAGGGACAAACGGGACCGATTATCTCGATTATTTCGTAAATTATTTACAGTTATTACAAAAATTATGTATGCAAAAAATAAACTTAAAATTCTCATTATCTTCATATTTACGAGCGTTTTAGTGATATTTGTCTCATTTAGTGCGTTTTGACAGAAGTTAAGTCAACTTAAGCACTTTTTCCTTTTTATCACAGATATATTACCATCAGATCAGTAACAGTCTTAAAAAAAAAACTTTTTTTTTCGTATGCACTTGTCATAGGTTTCCTTCCCCTCTCACATTTTAAATAGTTAAACAAATACATTAGTTAGTGCAAAATTTGTATGTAACTCAGAATGTTTTTGATTTAATGTATAAAGTATGTTAGTATGTATGTTAATAGGTATGTTAGTATATTTATTAAAATGTAAAATGTACATTTGTTCATAACTTTAGATATTGCAATCCTATGTACTTCGACTTTAAGCTGTGAATTTACTAAATGTAAAAGGAAAATCTCATACATTTTCTGGAAAATTTATGTTTAGCTGTTTCCTTTCTTTTGAAATGAAAAATTTCAGTTTGTATTTTTGCATACAGTTGTATTTTCACTTAAATTTAGAAATTAATCTAGAAAATAGTTTATAATCTGCAACGTTAACTGTTAAAAAGGGTTTTAAATACATACAAATATGTTAGAATATTTTCTATAAAATAAAGTTCATAGAAAAAAATTTCACAATAATTCTTGTAACAAAAAATTTTCTATAGAAAAATTTTTCTATAAAAAATTTTCTATGAAAAATTTTTTAACGAAAAATTTAAATGAAAAATATATTTAACGAAAAGTTTTCTATAGAAATATTTATTTAACGAAAAATTTTCTATAGAAAAATTTTCTATAGAAAAATTTTTTTAACGAAAAATTTTCTATAGAAAAATTTTTTTAACGAAAAATTTTCTATAGAAAAATTTTTTTAACGAAAAATTTTCTATAGAAAAATTTTTTTAACGAAAAATTTTCTATAGAAAAATTTTTTTAACGAAAAATTTTCTATAGAAAAATTTTTTTAACGAAAAATTTTCTATAGAAAAATTTTTTTAACGAAAAATTTTCTATAGAAAAATTTTTTTAACGAAAAATTTTCTATAGAAAAATTTTTTTAACGAAAAATTTTCTATAGAAAAATTTTTTTAACGAAAAATTTTCTATAGAAAAATTTTTTTAACGAAAAATTTTCTATAGAAAAATTTTTTTAACGAAAAATTTTCTATAGAAAAATTTTTTTAACGAAAAATTTTCTATAGAAAAATTTTTTTAACGAAAAATTTTCTATAGAAAAATTTTTTTAACGAAAAATTTTCTATAGAAAAATTTTTTTAACGAAAAATTTTCTATAGAAAAATTTTTTTAACGAAAAATTTTCTATAGAAAAATTTTTTTAACGAAAAATTTTCTATAGAAAAATTTTTTTAACGAAAAATTTTCTATAGAAAAATTTTTTTAACGAAAAATTTTCTATAGAAAAATTTTTTTAACGAAAAATTTTCTATAGAAAAATTTTTTTAACGAAAAATTTTCTATAGAAAAAATTTTTTTAACGAAAAATTTTCTATAGAAAAATTTTTTAACGAAAAATTTTCTATAGAAAAATTTTTTTACCGAAAAATTTTTTTACCGAAAAATTTTCTATAGAAAAATTATTTTACCGAAAAATTTTCTATAGAAAAATTATTTTACCGAAAAATTTTCTAAAGAAAATTTTTTTTTACCGAAAAATTTTTTATAGAAAAATTTTTTGACAAAAAATTTTCTAAAGAAAAATTTTTTTACCGAAAAATTTTCTATAGAAAAATTTTTTTACCGAAAAATTTTCTATAGAAAAATTTTTTTACTGAAAAATTTTCTATAGGAAAATTTTTTTACCGAAAAATTTTCCATAGAATATTTTTTTTAACGAAAAATTTTCTATGAAAAATTTTTTTTAACAAAAAATTTTCTATGAAAAATTTTTTTTAACAAAAAATTTTCTATGAAAATTTTTTTTTAACAAAAAATTTTCTATGAAAAATTTTTTTTAACAAAAAATTTTCTATGAAAATTTTTTTTTAACAAAAAATTTTCTAAAGAAAATTTTTTTTAACGAAAAATTTTCTATAGAAAAAATTTTTTTAACGAAAAATTTTCTATAGAAAAAATTTTTTTAATTTTTTTTTTTTAAATTTTCTATAGAAATTTTTTTTTTTTAGAAAATGTTTCGTTATAAAAATTTTTCTATAGAAAGTTTTTCGTTATAAAAATTTTTCTATAGAAAATTTTTCGTTATAAAAATTTTTCTATAGAAAATTTTTCGTTATAAAAATTTCGTTATAAAAATTTTTCTATAGAACATTTTTCGTTATAAACATTTTTCTATAGAAAATTGTTCGTAATAAAAATTTTTCTATAGAAAATTTTTCGTTGTAAAAATTTTTCTATAGAAAATTTTTCGTTGTAAAAATTTTTCTATATAAAATTTTTCGTTGTAAAAATTTTTCTATATAAAATTTTTCATTAAAAAATTTTTCTTCAGAAAATTTTTCGTTATAAAAATTTTTCTATAGAAAATTTTTCGTTATAAAAATTTTTCTATCGAAAATTTTTCGTTATAAAAATTTTTCTATCGAAAATTTTTCGTTATAAAAATTTTTCATTATAAAAGTTTTTCTATAGAAAATGTTTCATTATAAAAATTTTTCTATAGAAAATTTTTCATTGTAAAAATTTTTCTATAGAAAATTTTTCATTATAAAAATTTTTCTATAGAAAATTTTTCATTATAAGAATTTTTCTATAAAAAAATTTTCATTATAAAAATTTTTCTATAGAAAATTTTTCATTATAAAAATGTTTCTATAGAAAATTTTTCATTATAAAAATGTTTCTATAGAAAATTTTTCATTATAAAAGTTTTTCTATAGAAAATTTTTCATTATAAAAATTTTTCTATACAAAATTTTTCATTATAAAAATTTTTCATTAAAAAAATTTTTCTATAGGGAATTTTTCATTATAAAAATTTTTCTATAGGGAATTTTTCATTATAAAAATTTTTCTATAGAAAATTTTTGATTATTAAAATTTTTCATTATAAAAATTTTTCTATATAAAAGTTTTCATTATAAAAATTTTTCTATAGAAAATTTTTCTACAGAAAATTTTTCTTTATAAAAATTTTTCTACAGAAAATTTTTTATCATAAAAATTTTTCTACAGAAAATTTTTTTAAAAATTTTTCTATAGAAAATATTTCGTTATAAAAATTTTTCCACAAAACAAAATTTTTGACAAATTTTCTATAAAAGTTTTTTTAAAATCGAAAAGTTGCTTAAACCAAAAAATGTTCTATAGAAATTTTTGTATTAAAAAAATTTAAATTCAAATTTTTATATTGAGATATTTTCTGTAATACAAAATTTTTATATCAAAAAGTTTGTTGTTACCAATTTTCGTTAGATATCCGTAAATAATCCACATGATGTATCCATGTGTACTTTTCGTATCTATGTATCTGTGCAATTTTAACCGGCCGACGACAATCAAACAAGTTGTTGTGCGTAAAATCTAACAACAAAAAGCGCAAAAACCCCCCCAACTTTGCGGAATCAGCAACAAAATGTGAATGAATCTTCCTCAATCTCAAGAAAAAAATGTAAACAAACCAAATGAGTGTGTGTGTGTATTTGTAAGAGAGTGTGTGTTTATTTGAGAGAGTGAGAGAGAGCTCCACTATTCAGTCAACTTTTCTAACTAACGTCAGCAGAAACGTTGACTGCGGCTGCTAACGCCAGAAGAGTAGGCAGCAGAATTGATATTATTGTTATTAGGTTCTATTTTTTTTTATTCTTAGTACATTTTTTCAATGTTTTTTGCTAGTGTTAAGCCATTAGATGGGTATTTGTGTGTTGTCACAAGAACTGCCTAGAATTTGTTATATTACCAGGAGGGGAAAAAGAACCTCTTCTTTTTCCCGAGACCTAATATGAAGAGGTTTTTTCACTGCATTATAAGTTAACTTCTATTTTAGATGATGTGTAAAGGTGCTCTTTTACTTTTAGGTCTACTAGAAGGTCTTCAGAATCAGAAAAGAAGTCGTTTTGGAAGGCCTTCCAATTTCAATTGGAAAGATATACTGGATATTTAAATAAAACAAACACATAGGCCTTTGAAAATGCTTTACAGAAGTCTCGTTTGGACTGTTTTAGTCATATTGTGAAAGATTATCAAATGTTTGTTTAAAAGCATATTCCAATATTTCCCACTGGGTCTCACGTAGACATTAAAACATGCATTAAATGCATATTTGAGAATGTATAAATGTCTGTCTGTCTGTATGTTAATGAGAATACTGCTGGTGTGTGTCTCCCATCATCATCGCCATCATCATCAACAACATCGTTATCAAGCGATTAGAATTGTATTATCACAAAAGGAACAGAAGCGAGACTCTCTACAAATGGAAGTCAAAGCAAAATGTTAAATGCTGTTAAAATACTCATACATCTCCCCATTCATATGGAAGTGTGTATATGTGTGAGATCCTATATTAAATACTCAAATATGTGTGACTTGACTATATGTAATGACATGGGGATGCCTCGTTCAGTTGTGGGCTATACGAAGATAATGCTTTAACAATAGTGATGAAAATTTTCAAGTGTAAAAGTACCATGTACCATATAAAGAAAAAAATATGCTCTACTGTATGTAGTATATCTACAACACACGGTGGCTCAGAATCAATTTTCATTGGCCAAAACCTTTATTTTTTTTTGACTTAGACATAAAATGTTTATGCCATCAGAAAGAAAATATATATATCAAAACTAAGGTAATCGAAAAATTTTGTCAAAATATTCGCATTGAACATGTTATGATAATAAGAAAAGTTGTTGTGCATGAGCCGACGATCATTGCAAAGTTTGTATGACCAAGTTCCGACAGGTGGCGCCACAGGAAATTGCTTAAAGTTAATTAAATCTCAAGCTGTGTGCTTGATCATGCTATGATCTTAAGCAAAGTTGTTGCACATAGGCCGAGTAAGGTTTCTAAGTTGGTGTGCCCAATTTCCGGCAGGTGGCGCCACTGAAATTACTTAAAATTAATTAGGCAAAAATAAATTTAGTATCGTCCAGAAAAACGGGCGGGCCCATATAGTTTAGAAATATAAAGAAAATTGTAATATTTGATCTCTTATTAATAACGATTTCTTGAAAACTATTTTTGATAATGGGCTGCGATATCTTTTGTTATATTGGATGGGCAGTTGTTTTTAACAAATGGTATACCCTATAAAATTTGTATTTAGGGTGTTATGTAATAAATTTGAAACCACCACATATTCGTAAAATTTAAAGTTTAATAGTGTATAACTTTGAAAGGACAACAAAGAAACAAAAATTGAAACCATCCAAAGATAGACGAAAGTGTTTTCTTTTAGCCTATATATACTTTTGCAACCGCCCGGACCCGCCCGCAAAACACTTTCTGATTTAACGAAAATACTCAAAATTTGTTCATACAAAATTCTATTAGAATTGTTAGTAAATTGCCATAAATGCATATTGTAGATAGCAAAACGTAACACGATGGAATGGTATATAATGAAAATGAGTACACATGTGCTGGGTTTTGAACCTAGAAATTCTAGATTTTGTTTGGGCGGCACAATCGGCCCATGAAGTAGGGCACCTCAGACTCATAAATCACTTAAAACGATATATAATTATCATTTCCTAAACGGTAAATAAGTAGGTTAAGATCTACAAAAAATGTCACGACATGCATAACCTATCTCTTATGGTTTTAAAGATATTCGACTTCAAAAATTAAAATTTTCAACTTTTGTGCCATTTGGGCCATTATAATAAAAATACACAAAATAATTAAATGAAAAAAGAGGCCAACCTAAGGATAACAAAGCATTATATTGTCATCCAAGATTGACTTGTGGCCTAAATTTGAGCCAAATCGGTTAAGAGGAAGTGGGTAAAAAGGGTTAGCACATTTAAAACGGAATTACAGATCGAAAATTGAACTTAAAAGCTTAAATTTCTTTACAACCGCTGTACAGATCTTAATAAAACCTAAACTCGATAAAAGCTTAAGATGTTATCTATTGGCTTATTGAGTTACAGAGTTTTGGCCAATGAAAACCGATTCTGAACCACTGTGCGACATACAATATATTGTATGTTGTGTAAGATAATAATAGGCCCATAATGCAATCACACAGTGCATAGAGTCATTTCGTTTGTATTTCTATCAGTCTGTCCTTTCTTTGCCTGTGTCTGTGTGGTAAGTTTGCAGTTGTTGGTGTTGTTGTAGGTAGACCAAAACGGAAGTTAAAGTGTTTGCATGTTTTCAGCGACAATCGATGTTTGGCGTGTTACTTTCGTAGTATATGTATGTAGTATTTTAACACTGCCTTGATATATGAGTGGATGGATGAAAAGGCATGTAAGTATTATTAAGTAATAGTCGGTAAAATCAGGCTACCATATAAGGCTACACCTGACGTAATGTGCAGACAAATGATCAAACTGCCTCAATGTATTAAGAATTTTGTTAAACAAACAGACACCACTACCAGATAAAAGACCCCTTTGAATATATATCTCTTGAAAATTGCATTCTTCAACGCACAGTATGTCGCCTTCTATGTATTAAAAATTGTTTTAAAATTTTCTACTCCTTTGTTCTGGAAATTGATTTTTTGCCCCACATTAACGTTTAATTTCAATTATATTTGATTGACTTGCAACATTAGCATAAACGAGCTACGAGTATAAACTCTATCTCTGACCCATAATCTTGTAGGGTATACAAAAATTGTTGATAAAAATTAAATGGCTGTTAATGCATCATCGAAAGAAAAACTTTCGAAGAGGGTGTTTGTGATTTACATTTGTGAGCTGGTAGGTGACTAAGACAAGTTTTTATATTAGGGAGGCTTTAATTTATATAATAAAGATAGTTTTTTCCTAAGAAAAAATTTTTGTATACAAAATTATTCTTTAGAAAACCTACAATTTTTCTATAAAAAAATTTTAAAAATTTTTGTAAAGGAAATTTTTCGGTACAAAAGTTTTTGTACAAAAAATTGTAAATATAGAATTTTCTTTATCAAAATGTTTTTATTACTATAGAAAAGTTTTCTATATAAAATATGAATTTTCAGAATAAATTTTTTTTATAGCAAAATTTTTGAAACGAATTTTTTTTAAAGAAAAATTTTAATCAATATAAAATTTTAAATTTTTTATGAACAGCAAATTTTCGATATCAAAATTTTTCTATCAAAAATTTTGTTACAAATTTGTATCTATTGAAAATCTATAAAAAATTTGCTATAGAAAAATTTTTAGTATAAATTTTTCTTCTAGAAAAATTTTTAGTATAAATTTTTCTTCTAGAAAAATTTCGATATCAAAATTTTTTATAAAAAATTTTCGATATTCATCCTTTTTTATATCAAATTTTCGTTATCAAAATTTATTAATAGAAAATAATTGATATCAAAATTTTTTATAGAAAATTTTCTATTGAAATTCTGTAAAATATTTGCTATAGAAAAACGTTAAGTATAAATTTTTTTTCTAAAGAAAAAATTTCGGTATCAAAATTTTTCTATACAAAACATTCGATATTAAAATTTTTTGGTATTAAAATTTTTTAATAGAAAATTTTCGATAAAAAAAAAAATTTCCAAGGAAAAATTTTGATATCGAAAATTTTCTTTAAATATTTCCGATATCGAAAATTTTCCATAAAAGTTTCTATAAAAAATTTTGATATCGAAAATTTCTATTAAAAATCAAAAATCAAAAATTTTCTATTAAAAATTTTGATATCGAAAATTTTTTACAAAAAAATTTGATATTAAAAATTTTCTATAAAAATTTTGATATCGAACATTTTCCATAGAAAATGTTTATATCGAAAATTTTCCATCGAATAATTTTGATATGAAAATATTCTATAAAAAATTTTGGTATCGAAAATTTTCTAAAAAATATTTTGATATCGAAAATGTTCTATAAAAAAATTTTTCGATTTAAAAAAAAAATTAGAATAATTTTTAAACCGAAAAATTTTTTATAGAAAATTTTCGATATCAAAATTTTCTTTAGAAAATTTTCGATATCAAAATTTTCAGTATAAAAATTTTTCGGTAAAAAAATTTTTCTGTAGAAAATTTTTCAGTTAAAAAGTTTCTCTATAGAAAAATTTTTGGTTTACAAATTTTTCGATAGCAAATTTTTGTGTTAACAAATATTTCTATAAAAAATTTTTCGGTTTAAAAATTTTTCTATAGAAAATTTTTCGGTGCAAAAATTTTTCTATGGAAAATTTTTCGGTACAAAATTTTTCTATAGAAAATTTTTCTGTACAAAAATTTTTTATAGAAAATTTTTCGGTATAAAAATTTTTTATAGAAAATTTTTCGGTATAAAAATTTTTTATAGAAAATTTTTCGGTACAAAAATTTTTTATAGAAAATTTTTTGGTACAAAAATTTTTATTGAAAATTTTTCGGTACAAAAATTTTTCTATAGAAAATTTTTGGGTACAATAATTTTCTATAGATAGACAATTTTTGATATCGACATTTTTCTATAGAAAGTTTTTGATAGCAGAATTTTTCGATAGAAAATTTTTGACATCCAAATTTTCTATAGAAAATTTTTGATATAAAAATGTTTCTATAGAAAATTTTTGATATTAAAATTTTACTATAGAAAATGTTTGATATAAAATTTTTTCTATAGAAAATTTTTGATATCGACATTTTTCTATAGAAAATTGTTGATATCAAAATTTTGATTTCAGAATTTTTCTATAGAAAATTTTTTGGTATTAAAATTTTTTTACAGAAAATTTTTGATATCAAAAATTTTCGTTATTAAAATTTTTCTATAGAAAAATTTTCGTTATTAAAATTTTTTCTACAGAAAAATTTTCGTTATTAAAATTTTTTCTATAGAAAAATTTTCGTTATTAAAATTTTTTCTATAGAAAAATTTTCGTTATTAAAATTTTTTCTATAGAAAAATTTTCGTTATTAAAATTTTTTCTATAGAAAAATTTTCGTTATTAAAATTTTTTCTATAGAAAAATTTTCGTTATTAAAATTTTTGCTATAGAAAAATTTTTGTTATTAAAATTTTTTCTATAGAAAAATTTTCGTTATTAAAATTTTTCCTATAGAAAAATTTTCGTTATTAAAATGTTTTCTATAGAAAAATTTTCGTTATTAAAATTTTTCTATAGAAAAATTTTCGTTATTAAAATTTTTTCTATAGAAAAATTTTCGTTATTAAAATTTTTTTTATAGAAAAATTTTCGTTATTAAAATTTTTTCTATAGAAAAATTTTAGTTATTAAAATTTTTTCTATAGAAAAATTTTCATTATTAAAATTTTTTCTATAGAAAAATTTTCGTTATTAAAATTTTTTCTATAGAAAAATTTTCGTTATTAAAATTTTTTCTATAGACAAAATTTTCGTTGTTAAATTTTTTTCTATAGATAAAATTTTCGTTATTAAAATTTTTTCTATAGAAAAATTTTCATTATTAAAATTTTTTCTATAGAAAAATTTTCGTTATTAAAATTTTTTCTATAGAAAAATTTTCGTTATTAAAATTTTTTCTATAGAAAAATTTTCGTTACTAAAATTGTTTCTATAGAAAAATTTTCGTTATCAAAATTTTTTCTATAGAAAAATTTTCGGTTCAAAATAAAGTGAAAAAAATTTGCGCTTGAATAGTTTTATCTATAAAATTTTTTCTCTCCCTATTGCTATGTGTCTGATATATATTATAGGCTTATTCATATGAAGTAAACTTTGAAATATGTGTTCGAACAGTTGACCGGAAATGGGGAGTATTACCTCAAAACTTGAGCAGAGTTGAAGTGGTTGGCTTTTGTAACCAAAAGTGAAAATACTATCAGACGAAAGAATCATACAGTTTATTTTGGAAAGGACCTAAAGGAGCAAAAACGTCAAACTTATATACAAAATATTTTGGCAAAAACTTGAATTTCCCACTCTTATTTGAAATATTACCTTTACTTCACTGTGCAACTTTTCATTTAATTTTGTTCTTGTTTATTTTAAGTCTACCACTTAAACACAATTGTTGCGCTTTCATCGTGTTGCAAGTTACAATAAATTGTTTTGGAGCTCAAAAAAAAATGGGGAAAAGCAAGTAAAATTGTCTACAGAATTGGGGTAGGAAGGATGGATGGATGGAGAGAGTGTGTTCGTTTGAATGAGTTGAGGGTTAACAAAAGTTATAGTGAGCGTGTGGGTTTAATGGAAAGTCGTTTTCCTTTATTTTCCCTTTGTACTGGCAAATAGTTTGTGGTATTGTCAGTAAGCGAGAGTTGATATTAATACAAAAAAAAACTGTATCTGAAATTTATATTGTTGCAAAATGTTGGGTTTTTTTTTTCTTTGTTCATAGTAACTGATTTCCACAAACCCACCCACACTTTATTAAAATGTTCTTTGAAATTGTTGGTATTCGTGCTACATGTTGCAGAAATCGAGTCAAATTCATTTAATGGTTAAGTGTGTTTGAGAACTTGCACCTTCGCATAGTTACATATTTATAATATGTATGTATGTATGTATGTATGTATGTATGTATGTATGTGTTTGTACAAATGTTATTGCTTGGCAGAAATAATTTGATTTTTTATGCTAGAAAAATACACACATTCATTCATTTATCTATACAACCACTTACTACTATTTCCATACATACGTAAACTTATGCACGCACTATAATCTCCCCGACCAAGTCTAGTAGTTGCAAGTATTTTTGCAACACCCTTAACATACAAATGCAAAACAAACAAAAAAAAATCACCCTCTCGTTTTACGAAAACGTGTTGGCAATATTTTTTGCCATAAAAACTACCCCTTCACCTTTTTTTTTGCCGAATGTGGCTGCCACCGAGACCAAGTCTTACATACATGTATGGTGCACCCCTCGCTTATAGTTTCGTGTTTGTTGCTGTTGCTTTTGTCATGTATTATAGCGGCTTAAAAGCCACTCAATTGCCACAAGGGCGTGTAATCTTTTTAATGGAACTTTAACATCGATATTGCATTTTGTATTTTTGCTACGTTTTATACTTTTGCAATTTTTTGCAACAAACTTTAACCAACGTTTGTGTAGGTAGAAGTTTTGTGCCTTTTCCTATATTCATATCATGAGAATAAAATTAAAATTTTTATAACAAAAAAAAATACACTTTAAATAAATACAAACCTACTTTTTACTCTATATAGAAATTGTTTAAAAAAGATCTAAATTTTTTCAACAAATCTTCACATTATTCTACTACCAATAATTTTAGTTTTTTTCTTTTCAAATATGTTTCAACAAAAATTTCTTTTATTTTTCTCTCAGTGTAATTACCCTCAAAAATATTGAATTGAACAATTAAACACTTTTATTTCTTTATTTGCTTTTAATTGTATTAGGAGGGATCAAAAACGAATTCGGTCTATTGCTATTCAGTTCTAGGTTAAGCCCTAGATTCAGTTCTAAGTTTAGTTTTAGGTTCAATGGTTTACAGAAAATTTTTCGAAGCTAAATTTTTGAATAGAAAAAATTTCAATATAAAGGTTTTTATATAAAATATTTCAATATAAAATTTTTCTAGAGAAAATATTTTATTATAAAGAACTATTTATATAAAACTTCACCATAGAATTTTTTTTTAGAAAATCTTTTTTAGAAAATTTTCATTATAAAATTTTTCTATCGAAAATTTTTCATTATAAAATTTTTCTATCGAAAATTTTTCATAACAAAATTTTTTTTAAGAAAATGTTTTTCTATAAAAAAATGTCCATAATAATATTTTTCTTAAGAAATTTTTATTAAAAAAATTTTCTATAGAAATTTGTCTTATAAAATTTTTCTATAGACATTTTTTTATTAAAATTAAAAACTTTCTATAGAAAATTTTTTATTATAAAATTTTTTCTGAAAAAAATTTTTCATTAAAAATTTTTTTATAGAAAATTGTTCGTTATTAAATGTTTCTATAGAAACTTCTTCATTATACAATTTTTGCATAGAAAATTTCAATGTGCAAAATTTTCTATAGAAAATTTTTCAATACAAAATTTTTCATTACAAATTTTTTTTATTCAAATTTTAACATTAAAAATTTTTTTATAATAAAATTTTTCTCAAAAAATTTTTTATTAGAAAATTTTTGTGAACAAAATTTTTCTATAGAAAATTTTTCATTATAAAATTTTTCTATAAAAAAATTTTCATTGAAAAAATTTGTATATAGAAATTTTTCATTAGAAAATTTTTCGTTATTAAATGTTTCTATAGAAACTTTTTCATTATACAAATTTTCTATAGAAAATTTTTCATTACAAAATTTTTCTTTACAAAATTTGTTTGTAATAAAATTTTTCATTAAAAATTTTTTAATATAAAATTTTTGTAAACAAAATTTTTCTATTGTTTTATAATAAAATTTTTCATAAAAAAAATTTTTATAATAAAATTTTTCATAAAAAAAATTCTATTATAAAAATTTTGTAAACAAAATTTTTCTATAGAAAATTTTTCATCGCAAAATTTTTCTATAGAAAATTTTTCATTCAAAATTCTTCAAAATTCTTTTTTATAATAAAATTTTTCATAAAAAAAATTTCTATTAAAAAATTGTTTCTATAGAAACTTTTTGATTATACAATTTTTATAAAGAATATTTTTATGTTCAAAGTTTTTCTATAGAAAATTTTTTTGAAAGAAATTAATTTTAGTTGAACCAGAAATTTATGTTGATGGTCGTGGGTTCGAGTCGGGCTCAGGTTCATGTCATAAATTATTTTTTTTTAATTTATGATTTTTAAATTAGATGAATAAATTTTAGGAATACTGAAAAAACTATGTGACACTTAGCAGTGTGGAATGCTGCATTTTCTGTCCCGCTACGGACTTCATCAGCACACTGTGTCACCAACTGTTAGATGCCAGTAGTTAAGATCATCTATTTAACTGAATTCTTAAGCGAAATTGAAAACGAGAATTATGTAAACACTCATTTCTATTTTTTTATAATAAAATTTTTCGTTAAAAACTTTTTTATTATAAAATTTTTGTAAACAAAATGTATCTACAGAAAATTGTTCTTTACAAAATTTTCCTATAGAAAATTTTTCATTACAAAATCTTTTTGTATGAAGTTTTTGTAAACAAAATTTTTCTTTATAAAATTTTTCTATAGAAAATTTTTCATTATAAAATTTTTTATACAAAGTCTTTCATTAAAAATTTTTCTATATTTTTCCAATAAAAAATTTTTGATAACAAAATTTTTGAACAGAAAAATGTTCATAATAATATTTTTCTAAAGAAATTTTTATCATAAAAATTTTCTATAGAAATTTGTCTTACAAAATTTTTCAATATAAAATTTTTCATTATTAATTTTTTTTATAGAAAATTTTTTATTACATATTTTTCTATAAAAAGTTTTTAATAGTTTCGTAATGAAATGTTTTCTTTAAAAAATGTTTCATTATAAAAAAATTTTCTATAAAAAATTTTTTATTATAAAATTTTTGAAAAGAACATTTTTTATTATAAATATTTTTTTAAAGAAAATTTTTCAATTGAAAATATTTTGATATTAAATGTTTCTATAGAAACTTTTTCATTGTATGTTTTTCTATAGACAATTTTTTATTAAAAATTTTTTCTATAGAAAAAATTTCGGTAAAAAATTTTTTATATAGAAAAATTTTCGTTAAAAAATTTTTTCTATAGAAAAATTTTTTTTCGTTACAAATTTTTTTCTATACAAAAATTTTTTCTATAGAAAAATTTTCGTTAAAAAATTTTTTCTACAAAAAAATTTTCGTTAAAAAATTTTTTCTATAGAAAAAATTTTGTTAAAAAATTTTCTCTTAAGAAAAATTTTGTTAAAAAAATTTTTCTTAAGAAAAATTTTTGTTCAAAAATTTTTTCTTAAGAATAATTTTAGTAAAAAATTTTTTTTTTTCAAAAGAAAAATTTTCGTTAAAAAATTTTTTCTTAAGAAAAATTTTCGTTTAAAAATTTTTTCTTAAGAAAAATTTTCGTTAAAAAATTTTTTCTTAAGAATAATTTTCGTTAAAAAATTTTTTCTATAGAAAAATTTTCGTTAAAAAATTTTTTCTATAGAAAAATTTTCGTTAGAAAATTTTTTCTATATAAAAATTTTCGTTAGAAAATTTTTTCTATAGAAAAATTTTCGTTAAAAATTTTTTCTATAGAAAAATTTTCGTTAAAAATTTTTTCTATAGAAAAATTTTCGTTAAAAATTTTTTCTATAGAAAAATTTTCGTAAAAAATTTTTTCTATAGAAAAATTTTCGTAAAATTTAGTAAAATTTTCAGAAAAATTTTCGTTAAAAAAATTTTTTCTATAGAAAAATTTTCGTTAAAAAATTTTTTCTATAGAAAAATTATCGTTAAAAATTTTTTCTATAGAAAAATTTTCGTTAAAAATTTTTTCTATAGTAAAATTTTCAGAAAAATTTTCGTTAAAAACTTTTTCTATAGAAAAATCTTCGTTAAAAAATTTTTTCTATAGAAAAAATTTCGGTAAAAAAATTTTTCTATAGAAAAAATTTCGGTAAAAAGATTTTTCTATAGAAAAAATTTCTGTAAAAAATTTTTTCTATAGAAAAAATTTCGGTAAAAAATATTTTCTATAGAAAAAATTTCGGTAAAAAATTTTTTCTATAGAAAAATTTTTGTTAAAAAATTTTTTCTATAGAAAAATTTTCGTTAAAAAATTTTTTCTATAGAAAAATTTTCGTTAAAAAATTTTTTCTATAGAAAAATTTTCGTTAAAAAATTTTTTCTATAGAAAAATTTTCGTTAAAAAATTTTTTCTATAGAAAAATTTTCGTTAAAAAATTTTTTCTATAGAAAAATTTTCGTTAAAAAATTTTTTCTATAGAAAAATTTTAGTTAAAAAATTTTTTCTATAGAAAAATTTTCGTTAAAAAATTTTTTCTATGGAAAAATTTTCGTTAAAAAATTTTTTCTATGGAAAAATTTTCGTTAAAAAATTTTTTCTATAGAAAAATTTTCGTTAAAAAATTTTTTCTATAGAAAAATTTTAGTTAAAAAATTTTTTTATAGAAAAATTTTCGTTAAAAAATTTTTTCTATGGAAAAATTTTCGTTAAAAATTTTTTTCTATGGAAAAATTTTCGTTAAAAAATTTTTTCTATAGAAAAATTTTCGTTAAAGAATTTTTTCTATAGAAAAATTTTCGTTAAAGAATGTTTTCTATAGAAAAATTTTAGTTAAAAAATTTTTTCTATAGAAAAATTTTAGTTAAAAAATTTTTTCTATAGAAAAATTTTCGTTAAAAAATTTTTTCTATAGAAAAATTTTTGTTAAAAAATTTTTTCTATAGAAAAATTTTCGTTAAAAAATTTTTTCTATAGAAAAATTTTCGTTAAAATAGAAAATTTTGCATTATAAAATTTTCTACAAAAAATGTTTAATTATTTTTTATTCTAATTCAGTTCTAGGTTCAATTGGTTCAATTCTAGTTCGGCTTGATTTAAGTTCTGTTTGTTTTCTCTTATTTTTGAACCTTCCTAATCTTAAACTTCCGTATTCATTCTTTTACGTTTTTTTGGGGGTATAAATGGATTTGAATGTCTCGTTCTCAATATTCTGCAAATATTATGAAAGAGGGGTTACATATAATTTTTTTTTTTTTTGGCAAAGTATGATTTTTCCTTCTTCCAAAATGTCTGTGTTAAATCGAGATGAAATAATGTTTGAAAATTTATTTGCCACAGATTACATTCAACTTTTCGGATGTGAGTGCGTGTGCCAATGCATTTGAGGCAGTTAACATGAATTGGTTACAATTTTCCACTTTATTTTTTTTTTACATTTTTGTATGTTCTTCTAGCAATTACCACTAATTGTTATTTAATGGCTTAAAAGCGTAGAAATAAACTTAAAAACTGCTTATTGGCAAAAAATCACCAAACTAAGTGGCCAACATCTAGAAGTAATCTGAAGGTTTGATGTTCGAATGAACGCATGACAAGCAAAAAAGGCACCTGTTGCTATAACGATAAATTTTTTGAAATGGTTGGCTTTGGTCTTGAAGATTTTAAAGTATTGAGAAAAAATTGTTTATTTCATTTAAGTTCAAGACATTTTTTTATTTTTATTACAAAATATGAAAATTTTAAAAATATTTCAATACAATTTGTTTAAGACAATAAAAATCTATATCCATTATTATGGCCATTGTTTTATGATTTTACTTTTTAAACAAAATGTTTACTCTTTTTAAACAAAATGTTTACTTATTTATGAGATTTAAGTTTACCATTTGCCAAAAATGAACTCTTACACTTTTAATTTCCAAACAACTTTTTAAATAACACTAATCAACAGAAAAAATTGCATTCATTTGAAATAATTTTGTATGTTTTGGTACAGAAGCAAAAGAAATAAATAATTTTTTCTAAATTTTTCTTTGAAATTTTTTTCTAAAATTTTGAATTTTTGAAAAGGTTGTCCTAGTTAGTTTGCAATATCTTGAAAACCGCTTATCTAATTTTCTTGAAAACTACATTAATAGATTAGGAACACTATTACGCTTAAGACCTTCTAATACAAGATTTTTGTATAATCAAGGCTTTTAGAGTTATTAAGATTAAAATATGAAAAAAAAATATTTTTTAGTAAAAAATCGAAAAAAAAATATTTTTTTAAAATTCTGAAAATATCAAAAATGGCCAAAAACCTACCATATTTACTCTAAGATCGTAGAACTATAATTATTCCAAATTATACAAACCCTTTATTATTAG
This sequence comes from Stomorhina lunata, assembly GCA_933228675.1. NCBI lineage: Eukaryota > Metazoa > Arthropoda > Insecta > Diptera > Rhiniidae > Stomorhina > Stomorhina lunata. The sequence goes on from OW121742.1 coordinate 31,831,334, forward strand.
TAGTGTTTTTATTCAGAAAAATGTAAAAATACCCAATTTTACCCGAATAATTTTATCATGTAAATCCATTATTTTAAAAATCGAATGAAGGTCACAATTTTCCATATATTTTCATTAGACTTGGCACAAAATATCTTTTTTTTGCTACAAGAAAAAAACCTGTTAAAAATAAACAAAATTGTTCAAAATTTTGGGGTACCTCCCAAGCAATTTTCTTCCCGGAATATAGTTTTACATTTCTCAAAGCCACAAATTTGCTTTTACCTTTATAAAAGTTGACACAGACATTAGTTTTGGTAGTGGGTCCATTGCTGTTGAAATTCGTCAAAATCGGTCAATTAATTAGGGTACCTCCCATAGGTCTTATTTCGCGGAACTGTGATTTTCGTCACAAATTTCGGTATAATTTGATGAAACTTAGAAGAAATATTTCCTATATCAACGAAAATCATTGTAGCAAATTTTGTTAAAATCGATCCATGTTTGACCATAGCTCCCATACCAGACCTTCTGACAAACTCCCATTATATAGTCGAAATTCGCAAAGAAGATAATGACAATTTTATATTAAATTGTTGCACACATAGTTTTTGTATAACCTGTTCTTAAATTGCTAAATTTCGAGAAAATCGGTTCACATTTGACCCTAGCTCCCATATAACCATTCTCACAAAAGCCACTTCGAAATTCACGAAAACTGGTCAAAATTCACAAAAAAGCTCCTAAGTCTGAAGATATTGACAGTTTTATGTTTATTTGAAGCACAAATAATTTGTGTATTAACTACAATCAAATTGTTAAGTTTCCAGAAAATCGGTTCACATTTAACCCTAGCTGCCATATAAGACCCAACGACAAAAATGCCTTAAATACAAAATTTAAACTTTCACTTCATTTACTTTTTTGTTAATAAAATCATCATTTATTTATGGATTTTTAGGAAATAAGTCTCATTTTTTAAAGAATATTTCTAGTTATAAGATCATGTAATAAAAATTTAAAATTTTGTCATCTTCAAATCTTTATGAATTTTTAAAAAATTTAAATTTTTTACAAAAAAAAAACTGATTTTTTTACATTAAAGTGCAAATAACTCCGAATCCGTTAAACTTATGAAAAAAATGGTTTTAAAGCGACTTAAAGATAATTTGGTTTTCTTTATATAATATTACTTTCAATAAAATCGAACTGACCATACCGAAGTTATATTGAAAACAAAAATGACAAATTTTGCCAAAAAAAAAAATATATATTAATAGCAACAAATTTAAAGAAAATTCAAATTGTTAAGTTTTAAAATAGTCGGTTCACATTTGATCCAAGCTGCCATATAAGACCCAATGACAAAAATGCCTTAAATACAAAATTTGAAATAATCACTTCATTTACTTTTTTGTTAACAAAATCATCATTTATTTATGGATTTTCAGGAAATAAGTCTCATTTTATAAAGAATATTTCTATTATAAGATCATGTAACAAAATTTTAAATTTTATTACATGATCTTATAACTAGAAATATTCTTTATAATATAATTTTTATGAATTTTTAAAAAACAAAAAAATTTAATTTTTTTTACAAAAAATTACAATTTTTTCTTACTTTGAAGAGCAAATAACTCCGAATCCGTTGAACATATAAAAAAATAGTTTTAAAGCGACTCAAAGACAATTTGGTTTCCTTTGTATTCTATTACTTTCAATAAAATCAAACTGACCATTCCGAAGTTATATTGAAAACAATAATGACAAATTTTGCAAAAAAAAATTAAAATCAATAAATTTAAAGAAAATTCAATTTCGACCAAATTTGTGTATTAACTGCAATAAAAATGTTAAGTTTTAAGAAAATCAGTTCACGTTTGACCCTAGCTGCCATATAAGACCCAACGACAAAAATGCCTTAAATACAAAATTTGAAATTTTCACTTAATTTACTTTTTTCTTAATAAAATCATCATTTATTTATGGATTTTCAGAAACTTAGGCTTATTTTATTAATAACATTTTAAGTTAATAGATCATGTTATAAAAATGGGTTTTGACATGAATGAATTTTCAAAAAATAAAAAAAAAATTCAATTTTTTACAAAAAAAAAATGTTTTTTTTAGCTTAAAGTGCAAATAACTCCGAATCCGTTGAATATATGAAAAAAATTGGTTCATTCAACGATAATTTCACTTGCTATTCTATTATGTGATTTTCAATTATATCGAACTGCCCGTTCCAAAGATATGATGAAATCAATGAATCATCGTTTTCGGGAATGGAAAATTTTTCTAGATAAAAATTTAAAAATTCAACAAATTCAAAGAAAATTTAATTTTAAATTTTGAATTTTGCAAACTAGTGTAATTGAATGAATGCATTTAAATTTTAAAAGTTTTAAACTTCAATAAATAAATGTCAGATTTTTACACCAACCAACTCCTCCTTATAAACAAAAGGCCTGTTTTGTTTCAAATCTCTTGAGATTAAAACAATAATGAATTGTAACACTTTTGTAACCAGTTCTAGGTTTTGCACAAAAAAACTTAAATCGACTTTAAAAAAATTCTATAAATTTGAATTTTTAAAACCATTGAAAAATATCGATATAATACACAGCAAAAAATATAGGGACAATTTAGTTATAGAAGCAAAAAATTTGTAAAATAGAAATAAAATGTAACAAAAATATTGACAACTAAGATTTAACTATTTCCTATTAAATATAGCAAAATTTAAACTTTTTAAGTGTTTTTTTAAGATTTTTGTAGAACAGATAATTTGATTTATTTTACATTGACGGCATGTTAAATTTTTAGGGTTAACGCCGATGTAGTCCTAAATTGATGTTGCCGTGGCTGGGGATCGAACCCAAGTTGAATGTGATATGTTATGCTTAGTAGTCGACGTGCTAACCAACTAAGCCCCATAAAGGGTATCAAATAGTCGAGCTTGACTAACTATAACATTTTCTTACTTATTTTTTCATACTACGACTATAAATTGATTTTTATTTTTCCATATAAATTGTATACCATTCAATTTTTTTGTCTTTCAAAATCTCTTGATGAATAAAATAAAATTCTGTTGCTCCTTTTTTTCAAAAACTTAAATATTTTTTTCTTTCATTTGTTTACAAAACCACACAGATGGTCATTTTTCTCAACTTTTGCATTTATTTTTCCTATTTCTGTTCTGATCTCGTATGTTACTGTTGGAATTGTATGAACAATTTTTTATATAAAAATGTGCATTGAAGCTTAACGCAATGTAATCAAAATAATTAAATTTATTATTCAACTTCATTAATCTTTTGGAGAAATGGAAGGCAAAAAAAAAGTCAAATGAACTTAATGGACCTATACACATATACAAATACAAACTGATGACAACTTAAAGTACTCGTAAATACTTGGTCTACAGTGGACTCTTCTTATGCAATTAATTGTATGTTCAAATGTAACTTTAAATATGTACATGGAATTGCATGAAAGTGGACCCACAGCCACGAAGCAGCTCAACGTACATACATACATATATACATATGTATGTACTTCACAGTCTAAGTGACAGCTAAAAGGGATGGACAGACTGTAAAACTTATATGAATAAATGTATTTACATTCGTATGAATCGTTTTTTACAGCCAGACAATGTAAAATAGTTTAATGTCAATTGTTAACGTTTTTCTGCAACATTAAAATATTTGACCTTAAACAAAGCCTAAAGGGAAATATTTACTTTTTCGAGTTAAAGTAGAAAAAAAAACTCAATTGGAGCTTAAATAAAATAGGATTTAAATACAATTGAAATTCTTGACAAATGGAGTCTTTTCAGGAAGAGTTTTATCAGTTAATGATAAAAGACCACGACTAGACTATGACTAGACTATGACTAGACTATGACTAGACTATGACTAGACTATGACTAGACTATGACTAGACTATGACTAGACTATGACTAGACTATGACTAGACTATGACTAGACTATGACTAGACTATGACTAGACTATGACTAGACTATGACTAGACTATGACTAGACTATGACTAGACTATGACTAGACTATGACTAGACTATGACTAGACTATGACTAGACTATGACTAGACTATGACTAGACTATGACTAGACTATGACTAGACTATGACTAGACTATGACTAGACTATGACTAGACTATGACTAGACTATGACTAGACTATGACTAGACTATGACTAGACTATGACTAGACTATGACTAGACTATGACTAGACTATGACTAGACTATGACTAGACTATGACTAGACTATGACTAGACTATGACTAGACTATGACTAGACTATGACTAGACTATGACTAGACTATGACTAGACTATGACTAGACTATGACTAGACTATGACTAGACTATGACTAGACTATGACTAGACTATGACTAGACTATGACTAGACTATGACTAGACTATGACTAGACTATGACTAGACTATGACTAGACTATGACTAGACTATGACTAGACTATGACTAGACTATGACTAGACTATGACTAGACTATGACTAGACTATGACTAGACTATGACTAGACTATGACTAGACTATGACTAGACTATGACTAGACTATGACTAGACTATGACTAGACTATGACTAGACTATGACTAGACTATGACTAGACTATGACTAGACTATGACTAGACTATGACTAGACTATGACTAGACTATGACTAGACTATGACTAGACTATGACTAGACTATGACTAGACTATGACTAGACTATGACTAGACTATGACTAGACTATGACTAGACTATGACTAGACTATGACTAGACTATGACTAGACTATGACTAGACTATGACTAGACTATGACTAGACTATGACTAGACTATGACTAGACTATGACTAGACTATGACTAGACTATGACTAGACTATGACTAGACTATGACTAGACTATGACTAGACTATGACTAGACTATGACTAGACTATGACTAGACTATGACTAGACTATGACTAGACTATGACTAGACTATGACTAGACTATGACTAGACTATGACTAGACTATGACTAGACTATGACTAGACTATGACTAGACTATGACTAGACTATGACTAGACTATGACTAGACTATGACTAGACTATGACTAGACTATGACTAGACTATGACTAGACTATGACTAGACTATGACTAGACTATGACTAGACTATGACTAGACTATGACTAGACTATGACTAGACTATGACTAGACTATGACTAGACTATGACTAGACTATGACTAGACTATGACTAGACTATGACTAGACTATGACTAGACTATGACTAGACTATGACTAGACTATGACTAGACTATGACTAGACTATGACTAGACTATGACTAGACTATGACTAGACTATGACTAGACTATGACTAGACTATGACTAGACTATGACTAGACTATGACTAGACTATGACTAGACTATGACTAGACTATGACTAGACTATGACTAGACTATGACTAGACTATGACTAGACTATGACTAGACTATGACTAGACTATGACTAGACTATGTCCAATTTTATTTTCCTAAAGATTTATTTATCTATTTTAGCGCTGATTCAGCTTTTTTATGAATATTTGTTGACATGCAAAAATTATGAAAAATTTTATTACTATGTAGGTCAACGACATCCAACATCCATCCACTGCCCACACACACTAGATCTCAATTGTTGGATTTGGAAAAAAAAGTAAAATATAAAGTCAATGTGGCACATAAATTTGAGTGTTTGAGCACTGATCACTTCACAAGTGCACTCCTGTCTTGTTATTTATTCAACCAATAATATATTTCATTTTGAATACTCATAAGTATTGATACACTCAGTCATTCATTTATTCATTCATATTATAATGCTTTAATTGCATTCATCGTTTATTTTTACTTCAAGTATCAAAATATTAAATATTGTACATCGTTTTTTTTCACTTCTTTTGCCCCTTGTTTGCCTTAACCTTAAGTATAATTAATTAATGAAAACTTTTTGACGTTTAAATGATTTATACAAAAAATCCTTTTTATTTCAAAAGGCATAAATCGAAAGATTTCTCTTTTATTTGAGGAATTCAATAAAAGTTATGTTGATGAATATTTATGGGGATTTTACTTTCGAGTTCATTAACATTAATTTTTTGTATCCGATTAAGGAATATTCTTAAGAGATAAGTCATTAAAAGTATTTAAGTGAAAATGGTTGAAAAATAAAATGTATGAGTGTGTTTGTATAAGTGTAAAAGTATGTAAGAAAATAATTAAGAAGGAGGCTATTGAAATTATTCGTATATTAAGCTATGACCAGATTTTTAACAGAATGTGACCAGACCATGAAGAGACTATGACCAGACAACGACTATGCTATTAACATACTATGTTTAGACTTTGAACAGACTTTAAAAATACTATGATCTGACAATAATGAAATTAGACTATTAACAGACTTTTATCAGAATTTTTCCAGACTTCTAATAGACTATAACCAGACCATTAAGAGATTTTAACTAGACTACGACTAGGCTAGTAACATACTATGTAAAGACTTCGACCAGATTAATGAAAGACTATGAGCAGACAATGAAAAATACAGACTATTAACAAACTTTTACCAGACTATAAGTAATACTATTACTATTTTTATAGGAAATTTTTTTAAATTTTACTATTTGTATAGAAAATTCTTGAAAAAATTACTATTTTATAGGAAATTTTTCAAAAATTTACTATTTTTACAGGAAATTTTTCAAAAATTTACTATTTTTACAGGAAATTTTTCAAAAAGTTACTATTTTTATAGGAAATTTTTCAAAAATTTACTATTTTTTAAAGGAAATTTTTCAAAAATGTACTATTTTTATAGGAAATATTTCAAAAATTTACTATTTTTAAAGGAAATTTTTCAAAAATTTACTATTTTTAAAGGAAATTTTTCAAAAATTTACTATTTTTATAGGAAATTTTTCAAAAATTTACTATTTTTATAGGAAATTTTTCAAAAATTTACTATTTTTATAGGAAATTTTTCAAAAATTTCCTATTTTTACATGAAATTTTTCAAAAATTTCCTATTTTTATATGAAATTTTTCAAAAATTTCCTATTTTTATATGAAATTTTTCAAAAATTTCCTATTTTTATAGGAAATTTTTCAAAAATTTCCTATTTTTATATGAAATTTTTCAAAAATTTCCTATTTTTATAGGAAATTTTTCAAAAATTTCCTATTTTTATAGGAAATTTTTCAAAAATTTCCTATTTTTATAGGAAATTTTTCAAAAATTTCCTATTTTTATAGGAAATTTTTCAAAAATTTCCTATTTTTATAGGAAATTTTTCAAAAATTTCCTATTTTTATACGAAATTTTTCAAAAATTTCCTATTTTTATAGGAAATTTTTCAAAAATTTCCTATTTTTATAGGAAATTTTTCAAAAATTTCCTATTTTTATAGGAAATTTTTCAAAAATTTCCTATTTTTATAGGAAATTTTTCAAAAATTTCCTATTTTTATAGGAAATTTTTCAAAAATTTCCTATTTTTATAGGAAATTTTTCAAAAATTTCCTATTTTTATAGGAAATTTTTCAAAAATTTCCTATTTTTATAGGAAATTTTTCAAAAATTTCCTATTTTTATAGGAAATTTTTCAAAAATTTCCTATTTTTATAGGAAATTTTTCAAAAATTTCCTATTTTTACAGGAAATTTTTCAAAAATTTCCTATTTTGATAGGAAATTTTTCAAAAATTTCCTATTTTTATAGGAAATTTTTCAAAAATTTCCTATTTTTATAGGAAATTTTTCAAAAATTTCCTATTTTTATAGGAAATTTTTCAAAAATTTCCTATTTTTATAGGAAATTTTTCAAAAATTTCCTATTTTTATAGGAAATTTTTCAAAAATTTCCTATTTTTATAGGAAATTTTTCAAAAATTTCCTATTTTTATAGGAAAATTTTCAAAAATTTCCTATTTTTATAGGAAATTTTTCAAAAATTTCCTATTTTTATAGGAAATTTTTCAAAAATTTCCTATTTTTATAGGAAATTTTTCAAAAATTTCCTATTTTTATAGGAAATTTTTCAAAAATTTCCTATTTTTATAGGAAATTTTTCAAAAATTTCCTATTTTTATAGGAAATTTTTCAAAAATTTCTTATTTTTATAGGAAATTTTTCAAAAATTTACAATTTTTTTTCAAAAATTTACTATTTTTATCGGAAATTTTTCAAAAATTTATTATTTTTATATTGAAAATTTTTCAAAAATTTAATGTTATAAAAGGATTTATATTATTTTTTTTGCATAAATTTATTTTCACGTTTTTCGTAACAAAATCACTACTAATAGATGGATTTTTATAATATATGGCTCATGTTATTTGAAATATTCGTAGTTTTACAAAAATAGAAAAACGATGTTTAGTTTTTGTCATTTTTAGTTTTTTATGAATTTTTAAAAATTAAAAAATTTTTTGATTTTGCAAGTAAATATTTTTTTTAAATGTTGTGATGTAGATAACTATAAAACCGTTTGTCACACAAAAAACTTTGTTATTACGACTTAAGGGAAATTTTGTACTCAATTTATTAATGAAGTTTTCAATAAAATTGAAGAAGCCGTTTTCAAGATATAGTGATATAAGTAGAACTACCACATTAAAAATCCGAAATTGTAGAAAAAAAAATTTTTTTTACTATCAAAAAAAAATTTGGTTGTTTTTATACTTAGGGGACCAGAACACATGTAGCGCTTTTGTTATAGTCACCAAAAAAGTATCAAAAAAGTGTGTGGAAAAATATCGTGTGTTTCAGTTTAGATAATCTTCGCTTATGTTGATTTTTGTATAGACATCATAATTCGTGTATATTTTGTCTTAAAATTTATGTATATTGCACTGTTTTCAATCTGTCTAGAATTAGGGATACTACTCCTTACGATGATGGCCATCGAAACTTGTCAAGGGAAGGGTGTCCTCAACAAATTTTTTTTGGTTTAATAAAAAAGAAACTGTTTATTACATTATTAAATAACCGTAATTAATTGGGACCCTAGTGCAATACACTTTTAATAAACTGCTTAATAAGGTGTTTGATATGCCATCATTTGTGAAAAAAAAACCCATTTGCATAAAAACTAGTTTAACTAAAATGTAATATTGTAAATATGAAAAATTGTTAAGTTTTGACCCCGAAATTTAAGAAAATTCGTTCGAATACAATTTAATTTCAAATAAAATTTTCCATTTTCTTCAATTCAAATAAAATTTCCATTTATTTATTTATTTCGAAGAAAATATTAAAAACGAACATTCAACTATGAATTGCATTGACTTCCTTTAATCTTACAACATCCTTCTCTTAATATCCTTGGCTAGACATTTGACTTTTACTTGACTAGCTTTTTTTTATTTCATAGTTTTTTCAGACTCTTTTTACAATGAAAAACAAATAGAGCTTTAAACGCTTACAAATATTGTTTCTATATCTATAGTTTTTGTTCATTTTTTTTTTTTTTTTTTGTGAAATCTTTTGTATTTATTTCCTTTTAAGACTCGGTATAAATTTTAGTCATACAAATAATAAAGAGGAAATTTTATATTTATATGCAAATCTTTAAATAAACTATCAGTTTTAATATTTATACTCAATTCAAACACCTACAATTTTTTTTACATATACATTTTTTATATGAAAAAATTATTATATTCTTTTCATATTCAGGGCTTTTGTATTTTAATATGGATATGAATTTGTAGTCAAATTGTATATGTCTGCTGAGCAAATATGAAGGGAAACGGAAGAAGGGGAATAAATCTTTTACTCATACGTGTAGTTTATATGGCGTTAATATTCTGGTTGAATCCTTAGAACTTTAAAGAAAATTTTAGTCACTTTTTAGTAATAATGGGGGTTTTGAGATATAAGAAAAGATTTATTTATATTAAATAAAACATGTGTCTTTTTACACTTTTTTATTACAGTTAGTCATAATATCCATTCGTTTTACAGAGATATATTTTCATATTAACAAAGAACAACTTAGTTTTATTAGTTTTAATGACTTTTGTTATAGTGACGAAACTTTGCATTAATCTAAAAAATCTAATTAACTACAAACTTTGTTAGTACCTAATACATTTTAAAGAAATTGCAGTATTAAATAAAAAAGATATGGTTTTAATTGTATTTGAGGATTTTGTTATATTGACGAAACTTTGCATTAATATAACAAAAATTTAATTAACCTTATACTTTGCTAATACCTAATAGATTTGAAAGAAATTGCAGTATTAATTAAAAAAATATGCTTTAAATGGTATTTGAGACTTTTGTTATATTGACGAAACTTTGTATAAATATAACAAAAGTCCAATTAACCAAATACTTTGTTAGTACCTAATACATATTAAAGATATTGTAGTATTAGTTTAGAAAAACATGGTTTAAATATTATTTAAGGCTTTTGTTATACTGACGAAATTTTACATCAATGTAACACAATATCAATTAACAACAACAATTAAACAAAATGTTAAATTACAATTACTTATTACTAAGAAATTTCTATATTACGAAGAAAAACATGGCTTTATTAACATTTCAGTTTTTTTTGAGTCTTTTGTTACATTAACGAAAATATATATCGGTATACTATAATAAAGCGTGAAGAAGAAGCAGCATTTAATCATTTTTAAGGATACTGCACAATGAAAACCAAGGTTTTAATAGTATTTGAGACATTTTTCTTAGTATTTGATCTTTTTTCGGAACTATTATTATATTAGCAAAATTTTACATCAATATAACAAAATTTTAATTAATAACTAAAATAGAAAATAAAATGAGAAAGGAATATAAGCAAAATATGAAAAACTTTTAACATTTCAGGTTTTCTTGAGCCCTTTGTTACATTGACGAACTTTAAATCAATATAACAAAATCTTTACATCAATATAACAAAACTTTTTAGCAAGATAATTACAAAAAAAGTAATTAGAATGAAATTTCAATATTAACAAAGAAAATTTTGTTTCTATTAACACTTTAGCTGAGATGTGAGACTTTCGTTGTAATGACAAAGTTTTTCATACATATGACAAAAATTAAGGATATGTCTCTTTCTTCGAAACTGTAACTTTTGAGAGTTTGTGAAAAAGAATGTCCTATTTAATTCTAAGCAACCTAAAACCCCGAAAGCTGGCGTCCTCACTAGTCCAAAGGTTGTCAGGAAACCTGGTAATGGAGGTCATCAATAAAAGAGAGGCAAATGGCATTATTACTATAAACAAGTGAACCGTTCTGGTTTTATTGCCTTCAGAAACAAGCGTTCTGTGAAAAATCTTCAACTCAGGGGAATTTAAACTAGGTCAGGAGAGACTTAAGGTCGTAACCAAATTTTTCTATAGAAAATTTTTATATCAAAAAGTTTTCTATAGAAAATTTTTTTATCAAATTTTCTCTATAAAAATTTTGTTATTAAAAATTTTCTATAGAATAATAAAAACATTTCTATAGCTAAATTCAATACATTTTTTTTTTTTTTCAAAAATTTTTCTATTAAAATAATTTGTATTTTATCAAAAATTTTTCTATAGAAAATTTTTTATATACATTTTTTTTATCAAAACTTTTTCTATAATATTTTTTTATCAAAAATTTTTCTATAGAAATTTTGTATCAAAAATTTTTCGATAGACTAGAATTTTTTTTATCAAAAAATTTTTTTATTAACATTTTTTCTATAGAAAATTTATTACAGCATTTTTCTATACAAAATTTTTTTATCAAAAATTTATCTATAGAAAATTTTGTTACCAAAAATTTTTCTATAGAAATTAATTTTAATAAAAATTTTTCTATAGATAATTTTTTATCAAACATTTTTGTACAGACATTTTTTTTAGAATTTAGCTATAGAAATGTTTTTATTAAAAATGTTGGTATAGAAAATTTTTTTATAAAAAATTTTTGTACAGAATTTTTTTTTTTAAGTTTTTCTATAGAAAGTTTTTTATCAAAAATGTTTCTATAGGAAATTTTTTTTTAATTTTTTCTTTAGAAAATTTTGTTATTAAAAATTTTTTCTATAGAAAATCTTCTTATCAAAAATTTTTCTACAGAAATTTTCTTATCTAAGAAAATTTTGTTAGCTAAAATTTTTTTTTATAAAAAATGTTTTTCTGTCAAAAATTTTTCTATACAAAAATTTTTTATAAATTTTTTTTTTTTTTCAAAAATTTTTCTATACAAAATTATTTTATCAAAAATTTGTCTATAGAAAATTTTTTGATATAAATTTTTTTTATATAAATTTTTTTATAAAATTTTTTTTATAGAATTATAAAAAATTATCTAAATATAATTTTTTATCAAAAATTTCAAATTCACTTATTTTGGGTATCATCCAAAATAAGACTCTTCTCATGATCCAATTCCTTTAAAGGTCAAATCCCCACCTAAAATCAATCAATTAAATTTTAAAATATTCGCATACCCAATCAATAATGACTCCGAGAAAAATGGAACAGCATAAATTTCAATATTTACCTACTGTCAATTTTGTATGAATTGAATAAATGCTATTGAACTTAGAAATGAGTGTGGAGAAAGAAAAAATTCGGTCTGTCTGTCATTCACAACGAAGAAAAAGCGAAAAAAAATCAATATTCGAAAACTACTCATTCAAAACCTTATAAATTACAAACAAAATCAAATGAACAAGCCCGAAGAACAGCAACAGAAAAAAGTGAGTCATTTGTATAAAACAGAACTTCAAAAAAATGTTTTAAGACATCAAGACAATAAACGTTAAATGCATTTTCAATATTTTTTCTTCAATTTTCCCCCAATATTTGTATTATTTTCTTTGATATTGCATCCATATTCATTCAGTTATTCACTCATTCATTCATTCATTTAGTCAGCCGGCAACAAGACACACCTAAATAATGGGTTTTCTGCTGGAATGAAAACATTAGCAACACAAAAAATTGTTTAATTTTATGAAAAAATGAATTCAAGAATGTCAATTGTATTAAGTAACTTAATAAAGGTTTGTTTTGAATTGTAAAATAAATTGAAGCCAAAATATTTAATTTCATTACTAACACGTTGTATAAATTATGGATGAAATAAAAAAACACTTTACAAGTTTATATTTTTTCTAGGAAAATTAGCGGTTTATTGTAATAGTTTTTAATTTCAGGCCCAATGGGAAAATTTCCAAAAAAATAAAAAAAACAAAGATTTGATTTTTTGAAAATGTTTAACATAAGTGTATTGCACTACAAACCCAATTTATTACAATTATTTGTTATTGAAGTATCGATAAACCTAAAAGATATTGTTGGGGACAAACTTTTCTTTCGGACGCTTTTTGATGGTTGGTTAGACCATCACCAGGCGTAGGCACCCATACCACCAGAAGCCAAAGATTTTTGTAATTTTAGTAAATATCACGATCATTAATGGAACTCGTGAAAATGAGTATTAAAACCATTTTATAGAATTTGGATATTACCAAAATCGGTTAAATCGGTTTGTTAAAGAAACTACAATAAGAAAATACACAAGAATAAAAATCAAAATCCAATTTATAGCTATAAAATATACGGTTCGAGAGAACAAAGAAATATGATCTCGAACATTGTTTTTAGATAAACATACATTTATAAGATATATATAAAAATTTTTGAAAAAATATTTTTCTTTGGAAAATTTTTCGAAAAAACTATTTTTTATTGAAAAATTTTTAATAAAAATATAATTCTGTGAAAATTTTCAAAAAATACATTTTTTTATCAAAAATTTTTCTATAGAAAATTTTTTTATCAAAAATTTTTCCATAGAAAATTTATTTATCAAAAATTTTTCCATAGAAAATTTATTTATCAATAAAAATTTTTTCTATAGAATAGCTTTCGAGAGAAAAATTTTTAATAAAAAAAATTTCTATAGACAAATTTTTGATAAAAAAAAATTTGTTTAGTAAAAATTTTATTAAAAATTCAATAGAAAAATTTTTGATAAAAAAATTCTAAAATTTTGATAAGAAAATACAAATGATACAAACAATTTTCTATAGAAAAATTAAAAACAAATTCTATAGAAAAATTTTTATAAAAAACAAAATTTTCTATAGAAAAATTTTTGATTAAAAAAAAATTCTATCAAAAAATTTTTGATAAAAGAATTTTTATAGAAAAATTTTTGATAAAAAAATTTTATATAGAAAAATTTTTAATAAAAAAATTTTCTATGGAAAATTTTTAATAAGAAAATTTTTGATAAAAAAAATTTCTATAGAAAAATTTTTGATACAAAAAAAATTTCTATGGGAAAATTTTTGATAAAAAATTTTTTATAGAAAAATTTTTGATACAATAAATTTTCTATGGAAACATTTCTGATAAAATATCAAATATTTTTATATAGAATTTTTTTTTTTTAATTTAGTAAAGAAATTTCTATAGATAAAAAAAAATGTCTACAGAAAAATTTTTGAAAAAAAATATTTTATAGAAAAGTTTTTAAAACAATAAAAAATTTTTGATAAAAATTTTCTATAGATAAAAAATTTCTATAGAAAACTTATTGATAAAAGAATTCTATAGAAAAATTGTTAATAAAAAAAAATTCTATAGAAAAAATTGTGATTCTATAGAAAAATTTATGATAAAAAAAAATTCTATAGAAAAACTTTTGATAAAAAGATGTTTATTCAAAAAAAAAGGTCTATAGAAAAATTTTTCATAAAAAAAAAATTTCTATAGAAAAACTTTTAATAAAAAATGTTCTATAGAAACATTTTTTATAAAAAATGTTTTTATCAAAAACATTTTTGATAAAAAATGTTCTCTAGAAAAATTTTTGACAAAAAAATTCTATGGAAAAATTTTGATTAACAAATTTTCTATAGAAAAACTTGTGATACATATAAATTTTAATTAAAAATTTTTTAATAAAAAAATGTTCTTTAGAAAAATTTTTGATAAAAAATTTTCTGTAGAAAAATTTTTGATAAAAAATTTTCTGTAGAAAAATTTTTGATTAAAAATTTTCTGTAGAAAAATTATTTATAAATAAATATTCTATAAAAAATTTTTGCTATAAAAATTTTCTATAGAAAAAAAAACTGTTTTTTTTCTAAAAAAACTGTTTTTTTCTAAAATTTTTCTTTAGAAAAAAAATTTTATAGAAAATATTTCCATAGAAAAATTTTTTGATAGAATTTTTTTTTTTTTTTTAAATTTTCATATAAGAATATTTTTATCGAAAAATTTTCTATAACAAATAGTTTTCCAAGGAAAAATATTTCTTCCAAAAATTATAAAAAATATAAAATCAAAATCGTTAATTTTAGAATTTATTTCTACTTCGATCGTAGATCTTTACATAGATCAATCGTGGGTAGTTATAAAGATCAATTGCAGATCTTTACATAGATCAATCGTGCGTGGTTATAAAAATCAATCAATTATCTTTATATAGATCAATCGTGGGTAGTTATATAGATCAATTGCAAATCGTTATAAAGATCAATCGTAGATCGTTATATAGATCAATCGTGGGTAGTTATATAAAATTGATTTCTGTTTCGATCATATATCATTACATAGGTCAATCATGGGTAGTTATAAAGATCAATTGTAGATAGCTATATAGATCAATCGTGAGTGGTTATAAAGATCAATCGTAGATCGTTATATAGATCAATCGTGGGTAGTTAAATAGGTCAATCGCGGGTAGTTATATAGATCAATTGCAGATCGTTATATAGATAAATGGTAGATCGTTATATAGATCAATCGTATTTCATTATATAGATCAATCGTGAGCAGTTATAAAAATCAATCGTACATCATTATATAGATCAAACGTAGATCGTTATATAGATAAAACTTAGATCGTTATAAAGATCAATCGTAGATCGTTATATAGATCAATCGTAGATCGTAATGTAGATCAATCGTGGGTAGTTATATAAAATTTATTTCTGTACCGATCATATATCGTTACATAGATCAATCGTGAGTGGTTATAAAGATCAATCGTAGATCGTTATAAAGATCAATCGTAGATCGTTATATAGATCAATCGTGGGTAGTTAAATAGTTCAATCGCGGGTAGTTATATAGATCAATTGCAGATCGTTATATAGATAAATGGTAGATCGTTATATAGATCAATCGTATATCATTATATAGATCAATCGTGAGCAGTTATAAAAATCAATCGTACATCATTATATAGATCAAACGTATATCGTTATATAGATAAAACTTAGATCGTTATAAAGATCAATCGTAGATCGTTATATAGATCAATCGTAGATCGTAATACAGATCAATCGTGGGTAGTTATATAAAATTTATTTCTGTACCGATCATATATCGTTACATAGATCAATCGTGAGTGGTTATAAAGATCAATCGTAGATCGTTATATAGATCAATCTTGAGTGGTTATAGAGATCAATCGTAGATCGTTATATAGATCAATCGTGGGTAGTTAAATAGGTCAATCATGGGTAGTAGATTATATAGATCAATAGTATATCATTATATAGATCAATCGTGGGTAGTTATAAAAATCAATCGTAGATCGTTATATAGATCAATCGTAGATCGTTATATAGATCAAACGTAGATCGTTATAAAGATCAATCGTAGATCATTATATAGATCAATCGTAGATCGTTATATAGATCAATCGTAGATCGTAATATAGATCAATCGTAGATCGTTATATAGATCAATCGTAGATCGTAATGTAGATCAATCGTGGGTAGTTATATAAAATTTATTTCTGTACCGATCATATATCGTTACATAGATCAATCGTGAGTGGTTATAAAGATCAATCGTAGATCGTTATAAAGATCAATCGTAGATCGTTATATAGATCAATCGTGGGTAGTTAAATAGTTCAATCGCGGGTAGTTATATAGATCAATTGCAGATCGTTATATAGATAAATGGTAGATCGTTATATAGATCAATCGTATATCATTATATAGATCAATCGTGAGCAGTTATAAAAATCAATCGTACATCATTATATAGATCAAACGTATATCGTTATATAGATAAAACTTAGATCGTTATAAAGATCAATCGTAGATCGTTATATAGATCAATCGTAGATCGTAATACAGATCAATCGTGGGTAGTTATATAAAATTTATTTCTGTACCGATCATATATCGTTACATAGATCAATCGTGAGTGGTTATAAAGATCAATCGTAGATCGTTATATAGATCAATCTTGAGTGGTTATAGAGATCAATCGTAGATCGTTATATAGATCAATCGTGGGTAGTTAAATAGGTCAATCATGGGTAGTAGATTATATAGATCAATAGTATATCATTATATAGATCAATCGTGGGTAGTTATAAAAATCAATCGTAGATCGTTATATAGATCAATCGTAGATCGTTATATAGATCAAACGTAGATCGTTATAAAGATCAATCGTAGATCATTATATAGATCAATCGTAGATCGTTATATAGATCAATCGTAGATCGTAATATAGATCAATCGTAGATCGTTATATAGATCAATCGTAGATCGTAATATAGATCAATCGTAGATCGATATTTGGATGAATCGTGGATCGTTATATAGAATAATCGTAGATCGTAATATAGATCAATCGTAGATCGATATTTGGATGAATCGTAGGTCGTTATATAGATCAATCGTAGATCGTTATATGGATCAATCGTAGATCGTTATATAGATCAATCGCGGGTAGTTATATAAAATTTATTTCTGTTTCGATCATATATTGTTACATAGAACAATCGTGGGTAGTTATAAAGATCAATTGTAGATAGTTATATAGATCAATCGTCAGTGGTTATAAAGATCAATTGTAGATCGTTATATATGTAGATCAATCGTGGGTGGTTATATATATAGATCAATAGTAGATCTATATAACGTGGCCAATCGTGGGTGGTTATAAGATCAATTGTAGATCGTTATATATATGAATCGTGGGTAGTTATTTAGATCAATCGTAGATCGTTATATAGATAGTATTCAAAAGATCAATCATATATCGTTATATAGATCAATCGTGGGTAGTTATAAGATCAACTATAGATCATTATATAGATCAATCGTGGGTGGTTTTATAGATGAACCGCAGATCGTTATTTAGATCAATCGTGGGTACTTATATAGTTCACTGGCAGATCGTTATATAGATTACGATCGACTTAATGTTGATGTTGTTCAATTATATTGTTTCAATCAAAGCCTAGTATCCATGACGCCAAGATAATGCTCTTTAGTTGATAGGATCAGAAGATTGTTTTGTATTATAAGCTATAGGTCAGACGATCTCAGGGGCCCTGTACCGAAGACAACTGCTTCGTTTAAAGGAAGCAATTAACGAAAAACGACTAAAATATTATAGCAGAAAAAAAAATATAGCCTCATCTTTTATCATGACAACGATCGGGCACATATTGCAAGACCGTACAAAAACTGTATAGAAACAGATTTGTTTTAAAGCGGAATTCATATGCTACAAGAAAGATAAGAAAAAGTAGAGAGACAATGAAAGACTTCTGTAAAAATATATAACTTTTAGAATAACATACATTAATTTGGTATGAATATTTTCCTATTGGGCATAAGTAATTCAATTGCAAAATTATTTAAATGCAATAGATACTTTTATATTATTCTTTTTTTATGACTCTATGTAGGTTTTAAAATTTTTTTGTGAATTTAAAACAATAATTGAATTTGCAAATATATGCCCTACAGAAATGTTCATTCATTCAAAAGGAGTAACAAAGTCGAAATCGAGTAAAGTGGCCAATGAAATATTTTCCATACTTAATGTTTTAAAGATGAGACTACAAATATAACAAGATCATTTCCTGATTCACGAGGACCTAGGTTATACTCCTGGGACCTAACACAACTGAAATTTACCGAGTGGATATCATTGCAATTAATCTGCTCATGTGGATACATTATAATTTAAAACATTTAAAATTTCCTGTATGTCAATTATTTTACCTTAATAATTTGATAGAATTAAGTTTTCTTGTACTTAGGCCATGTCTAATATAAAAACTTATTACAGAAATTATGGAACTACAAAAAATTTTGCATAACACACCTTGAAAATCAATACGTTTAACTAAATAATGTAATAAAATTACAAAAAGACAATTTACAAAATAGTTTTTATTAAAACCGAAATATTCAAAAACGACTTAGGTTGAGTTTTTAAAACTGGGTTAAAGCATAAACAAGTGTTTTTTTTATATTTAAAAACTTGAGTTTTTAGTGGAGTCTGGCTAGGCCAGTTGGTTTGTTCCTATCACATATTTTTTCATTAATAACATATACCAGAAATTTTCAAAAATATATATTTTTTCTTATTTTTTATGTATATGGAAACTTCCATATGTTTACTTTTAATTAAAAAAATTTTTATTGGCCTAAAATAATTTACATTTTTATGCAAAACCAAAAATTTTATTCTCATTTAATTACAATATCAAAACTTTTGATTACGAAATTTACAAAAAATACTTTTTTGTCGAATGAAACAAACAACGTTTTACTGCTGTCAATGAATGATCAATGATTGTTCGGTGACAAATTACTTAAGAAATTACCTATTCATCGCTTTTTAATCAAAATCAATTATAAAATGGAAATTTTTAATGGTCACATTTTAGTTTTATATAACAACAATATCTTGAGCTATAATATATTTATGTTCATGTTTATTTAAATCTATTTACGTTACAATTTTATAGCTTAAACATTTTTAAAACAAACGAGTACAATAACAAAAAACTTTTATTACCTAATAATGAGTAAAAATGCTAATGTAATAAATGTCTCAAGAGATAACTTCAAGAGATCATTGGCGGCAAGAACTTACAATTGACAGTGGGACAAAGACTATTTATGAATTTATATTCTAAAAGAAAATTTATAACGAAAATTTTCTATAGAAAATTTTTATGCCAAAATTTTCTATAGAAAATTTTCTGTAGAAAAACTGAATACCGAAAATTTTCTACACAAAAATTTTATACCCAAAATTTTCTATAGAAAAATTTTATACCGAAAATTTTCTCTAGAAAAATTTTATACCGAAAATTGTATCTAGAAAAATTTTACACCAAAAATTTTCTATAGAAAAATTTTGTACCGAAAATTTTCTCTAGAAAAATTTTATACCGAAAATTTTCTCTAGAAAAATTTTATAACGAAAATTTTCTATAGAAAAATTTTATACCGAAAATTTTCTATAGAAAAATTTTATACCGAAAAATTTCTATAGAAAAATTTTAAACCGAAAATTTTCTTTAGAAAAATTTCAAACCGAAAATTTTCAATAGAAAAATTTTAAACTAAAATTGTCAACCCAACAACCGAAAAGTTTCTCTAGAAAACTTTTATACTACAACTTTTCTATAGAAAAATTCTATACCTAAAATTTTCTCTAGAAAAATTTTATACCTAAAATTTTCTCTAGAAAAATTTTATACCTAAAATTTTCTCTAGAAAAATTTTATACCTAAAATTTTCTCTAGAAAAATTTTATAACGAAAATTTTCTATAGAAAAATTTTATACCGAAAATTTTCTATAGAAAAATTTTATACCGAAAATTTTCTATAGAAAAATTTTATACCGAAAATTTTCTATAGAAAAATTTTATACCGAAAATTTTCTATAGAAAAATTTTATACCGAAAATTTTCTATAGAAAAATTTTATACCAAAAATTTTCTATAGAAAAATTTTATACCGAAAATTTTCTATAGAAAAATTTTATACCGAAAATTTTCTATAGAAATATTTTATACCGAAAATTTTCTATAGAAATATTTTATACCGAAAATTTTCTATAGAAATATTTTATACCGAAAATTTTCTATAGAAAAATTTTATACCGAAAATTTTCTATAGAAAAATTTTATACCGAAAATTTTCTATAGAAAAATTTTATACCGAAAATTTTCTATAGAAAAATTTTATATCGAAAATTTTCTATAGAAAAATTTTATACCGAAAATTTTCTATAGAAAAATTTTATACCGAAAATTTTCTATAGAAAAATTTTATACCGAAAATTTTCTATAGAAAAATTTAATTCTCAAAATTTTCAATAAAAACTCTATGCCGAAAATTGTTTATAAAAAATTATATACCGACAATTTTCTATAGAAACATTTTATACCGGAAATTTTCTCTAGAAAAATTTTATAACGAGAATTTTCTATAGAAAAATTTTATACCAAAAATTTTCTATAGAAAAATTTTATACCGAAAATTTTCTATAGAAAAATTTTATACCGAAAATTTTCTATAGAAAAATTTTAAACCGAAAATTTTCTTTAGAAAAATTTCAAACCGAAAATTTTCAATAGAAAAATTTTAAACTAAAATTGTTAACCCAACATTTTATACCGAAAAGTTTCTCTAGAAAACTTTTATACCACAACTTTTCTATAGAAAAATTCTATACCTAAAATTTTCTCTAGAAAAATTTTATACCGAAAATTTTCTCTAGAAAAATTTTATAACGAAAATTTTCTATAGAAAAATTTTATACCGAAAATTTTCTATAGAAAAATTTTATACCGAAAATTTTCTATAGAAAAATTTAGTTCTCAAAATTTTCTATAAAAATTCTATGCCGAAAATTGTTTATAAAAAATTTTATACCGACAATTTTCTATAGAAACATTTTATACCGGAAATTTTCTATAGAAAAATTTTATACCGAAAATTTTCTATAGAAAAATTTTATATCGAAAATTTTAATAGAAAAATTTTATACCGAAAATTTTCTATAGAAAAATTTTATACCGAACATTTTCTATAGAAAAATTTTATACCGAAAATTTTCTATAAAAAAATTTTATTCTAAAAATTTTCTATAGAAAAATTTTATACTAAAAATTTTCTATCGAAAAATTTTATATCGAAAATTTTCTATAGAAAAATTTTATATCGAAAATTTTCTATAGAAAAATTTTATATCGAAAATTTTCTATAGAAAAATTTTATATCGAAAATTTTCGATAAAAAATTTTTTCTATAGAAAAATTTTCGATAAAAAAATTTTTCTATAGAAAAATTTTCGATAAAAAAATTTTTCTATAGAAAAATTTTCGATAAAAAAATTTTTCTATAGAAAAATTTTCGATAAAAAAATTTTTCTATAGAAAAATTTTCGATAAAAAAATTTTTCTATAGAAAAATTTTCGATAAAAAAATTTTTCTATAGAAAAATTTTCGATAAAAAAATTTTTCTATAGAAAAATTTTCGATAAAAAAATTTTTCTATAGAAAAATTTTCGATAAAAAAATTTTTCTATAGAAAAATTTTCGATAAAAAAATTTTTCTATAGAAAAATTTTCGATAAAAAAATTTTTCTATAGAAAAATTTTCGATAAAAAAATTTTTCTATAGAAAAATTTTCGATAAAAAAATTTTTCTAAAGAAAAATTTTCGATAAAAAAATTTTTCTATAGAAAAATTTTCGATAAAAAAATTTTTCTATAGAAAAATTTTCGATAAAAAAATTTTTCTATAGAAAAATTTTCGATAAAAAAATTTTTCTATAGAAAAATTTTCGATAAAAAAATTTTTCTATAGAAAAATTTTCGATAAAAAAATGTTTCTATAGAAAAATTTTCGATAAAAAAATGTTTCTATAGAAAAATTTTCGATAAAAAAATTTTTCTATAGAAAAATTTTCGATAAAAAAATTTTTCTATAGAAAAATTTTCGATAAAAAAATTTTTCTATAGAAAAATTTTCGATAAAAAAATTTTTCTATAGAAAAATTTTCGATAAAAAAATTTTTCTATAGAAAAATTTTCGATAAAAAAATTTTTCTATAGAAAAATTTTCGATAAAAAAATGTTTCTATAGAAAAATTTTCGATAAAAAAATGTTTCTATAGAAAAATTTTCGATAAAAAAATTTTTCTATAGAAAAATTTTCGATAAAAAAATTTTTCTATAGAAAAATTTTCGATAAAAAAATTTTTCTATAGAAAAATTTTCGATAAAAAAATTTTTCTATAGAAAAATTTTCGATAAAAAAATTTTTCGATAGAAAAATTTTCGATAAAAAAATTTTTCTATAGAAAAATTTTCGATAAAAAAATTTTTCTATAGAAAAATTTTCGATAAAAAAATTTTTCTATAGAAAAATTTTCGATAAAAAAATTTTTCTATAGAAAAATTTTCGATAAAAAAATTTTTCTATAGAAAAATTTTTGATAAAAAAATTTTTCTATAGAAAAATTTTTGATAAAAAAATTTTTCTATAGAAAAATTTTCGATAAAAAAATTTTTCTATAGAAAAAATATTGTACATCGACATTCTACTGTCTATAGTTCATTCTTATCAATTAAGACGATAAGACATGAATAAAATGAGCTTAAGTGATTTCAATTATTGTATTATCAAAAAAATTTATTCTCACTTTTACTACAAGTACATTTTTCACTTGTCACAAAATCGCATTTAGTATTAGAATAATTTTTGAATTGAAAACATTAAAATCGTGTTATTGTTCACTCGCAAAAAAAAATTATGGCTTATGAATTAAGTGAAAAAGATAAATTATTTTTTAAAATAAAGTAAATAAAAATATTAAAGAGATTATAATTAAAAACAAAAACAAATGAAATTGATACAATATTATAGGGATTCAAGCACTCAAATAAAAGAGATGAAGAATTTTTCACTAACAAAATAAATATTTCCGAAAAAATTTTAAAATTTATATAAATAACAAAATTTTCAGAAAATGTTTTAAGATGTTTCCCTTATTAGAAGACATGAATACCCCTAATATTTGTTATCTTCTGAAACAAAACAACTCCACCGAAAAAAAGCAATAAAATTGTTATTAACAATAACACCTTTTTTATTTCTATCACCTGCATTTTTTTATTCGTTCGTTTTCATTTCAGAACTTTGGAATTTAAAATAGATCAACACCAAAAACCGGTTGATAATGAATTAGTGGAAATTAAAATTCATACCGGCAAAATTAGAGGCTCCAAACGCTACACTCTATACAAAAAGTTCTACTACAGTTTTGAACGTATACCCTATGCCTTGCCTCCAGTTGGTGATCTGAGATTTAGGGCTCCCAAACCTATGATATCATGGAAACATGTTAAGGATTGTACCATGTATGGCGAGAAATCCATGCAAGTGAATCCCATGGATCCCCAGATGATAGAAGGGTCTGAGGATTGCCTATTTGTTAATGTCTATACAAATAATGTGAGTTTAAAAAGGTCATTCCTTGGTAGGGGAAAGAGACAAACACATTTTGTAAAAAAAAAATTTATTTCTTTCAGATAAAAACTCTTAAGCCTCGCCCCATTATGGTCTGGATTCATGGTGGTGGATTTCAGTTTGGCGAAGCCAATCGGGAATGGTATGGACCAGATTATTTTATGGAAAAGGATGTGGTTTTAATTACAGTACAATATCGCTTGGGGGCTTTAGGTAAGTTTGTCAAAATTTCGAACATAATTTTCGGTATAAAATTTGTCTACAGAAAATTTGCGGAATAAAATTTTTTTATTGAAAATTTAAACCATAAAATTTTTCTATAGAAAATTTTGGGTATAATATTTTTCTATAGAAAATTTTTATACCGAAAATTATGTTCGAAATTTGGACAAACAAAATTTTAATTCTATAGAAAATTTTCGGTATAAAATTTTTGTATAGAAAATTTTCGGTATAAAATTTTTGTATAGAAAATTTTCGGTATAAAATTTTTGTATAGAAAATTTTCGGTATAAAATTTTTCTGTAGAAAATTTTCGGTATAAAATATTTCTATAAAAATTTTTCGGTATAAAATTTTTCTATAAAAATTTTTCGGTATAAAATTTTTCTATAGAAAATTTTGGGTATAATATTTTTCTATAGAAAATTTTCGTTATAAAAATTTTCTGTATAAAATTTTCGTTACAAAATTTTTCTATAAAAAAATTTTCGTATAAAAATTTTCTATAGAAAATTTTATAGAAACTTTTCAGTACAAAATTTTTCTATAGAAAATTTTCGGTGAAAAATTTTGTATAGAAAATTTTTGGTATAAATTTTTTCTATAAAAAATGTTTGTTCTTAAATTTTTCTACAGAAAATTACATTATAAAATTTTTATCGAAAATTTCAGTATAAAATTCTTCTATCAAAGATTTTCTATACACAATTTGTTCGTTATAAAATTTTTCTATAGAAAAATTTTAGATATAATTTTTTTCTATGGGAAATTTTTGGTAAAAAAAAATCTTCTATAGAAAATTTTCATTATAAAATTTTGCTATAGAAAATTTTCAGTAAAAAATTTTTTTATACAAAATTTTCGCTATAAAATTTTTGTATAGAAAAATAATTTCGGTATAAAATAATCTATATAGAAAAAATTATCGATATAAAACTTTTCTATAGAAAATTTTTGTTATAAAATTTTTCTATAGATAATTTTCCTTTAAAATTTTTCTATAAAATATTTTCGTTATAAAATTTTTCTATAGAAAATTTTGGGTATACAATTTTTCTATAGAAAATTTTCGTTATAAAATTTTTCTATAGAAAATTTTCGTTATGAAATTTTTCTATAGAAAATTTTTTCTATGGAAAATTTTTGGTAAATAAAATCTTCTATAGAAAATTTTTGTTATAAAATTTTTCTATAGAAAATTTTGGGTATACAATTTTTCTATAGAAAACTTTCGTTGTAAAATTTTTCTATAGAACATTTTCGTTATAAAGTTTTTCTATAGAAAATTTATCGTTATAAAATTTTTCTATAGAAAATTTTCGGTATAAAATTTTTCTATAGAAAATTTTCGGTATAAAATTTTTCTATAGAAAATTTTCGGTATAAAATTTTTCTATAGAAAATTTTCGGTATAAAATTTTTCTGTAGAAAGTTTTCGGTATAAAATTTTTCTATAGAAAATTTTCGGTATGAAATTTTTCTATAGAAAATTTTCGGTATAAAATTTTTCTATAGAAAATTTTCGGTATAAAATTTTTCTATAGAAAATTTTCGTTATAAAATTTTTCTATAGAAAATTTTCGTTATAAAATTTTTCTATAGAAAATTTTCGTTATAAAATTTTTCTATAGAAAATTTTCGTTATAAAATTTTTCTATAGAAAATTTTCGGTACAAAATTTTTCTAAAGAAAATTTTGGGTATAAAATTTTTCTATAGAAAATTTCGGTATAAAATTATTCTATAGAAAATTTCGGTATAAAATTATTCTATAGTAAATTGTGGGTATAAGGCTTTTCTATAGAAATTTTTCCTTATACAATTTTTCTATGGAAAGTTTTCGGTATAAAATTTTTCTATAGAAAATTTTCGGTATAAAATTTTTCTTTAGAAAATTTTCGGCATAAAATTTTTCTTTAGGAAATTTTCGGTATAAAATTTTTTTTTAGAAAATTTTCGGTATAAAATTTTTCTTTAGACAATTTTCGGCATAAAAATTGTCATTCATATTTTATGCTTCTCTTTTTCTAGGTTTCCTTAGCCTGGAAGACCCCGTTCTCCATACCCCCGGTAATGCTGGCTTAAAAGATATTATCTTAGCCCTCAAGTGGATAAAGAAAAATGCCTCCAGTTTCGGGGGTAATCCGGAATGTGTAACATTGTTTGGGGAAAGTGCCGGGGCAGCTGCCGTGCATATGTTAATGTTAAGCGATCATGCCAAAGGCTTATTTCAAAGAGCTATTTTAGAGTCTGGCACTGCTTTGGGTGATTGGGCAACGACAAATAGCTCTCAACGTGTCTATGACTTGGCTAAGGCGGCAGGCTATCAGGGGGAACTGAAACAAAGACTAATTTTGAGATATTTGCTTAATATACCGGCTACGGAAATTGTAGAGGCCGAAAGAAAATGTCTGCAGCGTAATGATAGAGAAATGTTTGCCTTTTGCCCCAGTGTGGAACCGTATTTTACGGCTCACACGGTTTTCTGTAAGCCTCTAGAGGAGTTGGTGGAACATGCTTGGGGCAATAGTATACCGCTGATTTTGGGGGCAAATTCCTTGGAGGGAAAATTTTTTATAAAAAGTAAGTTACTGCTCCAAATTAAATTCGTTTTAATTATTTCATGTATTGCACAAAGATGCTGTCAAAAACAAGGTGCATATTTTGAAGACCTTAGAAACCTGTTGCGCTTATGTACCCAAAGCTGCCGCCTTCAAAATTGACAGTCCTGAGTGTAAGGAAAAAGGCTTGAAATTGCGTGATATCCATGTAAAAGGACAACAACCTACTTTGCAAGATTTTTATGAGGTCTTTAGAATCTTTAGGATATATTATAATTTGTAACACTTATTTAAACACTAAAAACCTTTTTACAGATCGTTACCTTTGCATACTATTGGCATCCCATACAAAAGACCATTAACGCACGTTTACGTCATGGTCGTAAAACATCAGCAACATTTCTATATCGCTTCGATTTCAATTCCAACAAACTTGTTAATCCCTTTCGTTTAATGTGCTCCATTGACAAAGAGTCAAGTGGATCAGATGCCGACACTTCAGCTACTGGCGTTGCACACACCGATGAACTTTCGTATCTGTTCAGTAGTGCTTTGGCCAAACCAATGGAACGACAAAGTCGCGAATATCGTTGCATGCAACGCATGATTTCATGGTGGACAACATTTGCCGAGACAGGCAATCCAAATAATGCTAAGGTTGCTGGCATTCATGGTGTCAAATGGCGTTCATTACAGCAACGCCAAGACAGCGACAGCAGCAACGACTCTTACAAATGTTTAAATATTGACGATGATTTAAAATTTATTGATTTGCCGGAGATGAAGAAATTAATGGTATGGAAAAGTCTGTACAAAATGCATCGCACATTGCCACAGAGCACTAAACCAATTGCTGCCAGTGCTAAATCATCGTTATAGACCACAAAAAAAATTAAATTTCTTGTTTTCAGTTTTTGCAAATTCATAATAAAAATGTTCATTTTACAAACTGTTAATTTGGTTGTAGATGTTTTTATCTTAAAACAGAAATTATGCGATTTTTGACAAGTCTACAGATAATGATAATAAAATTCGAAATTAGGCATATGTGTACAAAGTTACGAGGGATGTGATTAAAGTGTTAAATAAAACTTAAAGTATTATAAGACTTTTCTATAGGAAATTTTCGTTAAAAAATTTTTCTATCGAAAATTTTCGGTATAAAATTTTGCTATAGAAAATTTTCAATATAAAATTATGCTATAGAAAATTTTCGATATAAAATTTTTCTAGAGAAAATTTTCGGATAAAATTTTTCTATAGAAAATTTTCGGTTTTAAAATTTGTATTTAAAATATTTTCGGTATAAAATTTTTCTATAGAAAACTTGCCGTATAAAATTTTTCTTGAGAAAATTTTCGGTATAACATATTTCGATAGAAAATTTTCGGTATAAAATTTTTCTATAGAAAATTTTCGGTATAAAATTTTTCTATAGAAAATTTTCGATATAAAATTTTTCTATAGAAAATTTTCGGTATAAAATTTTTCTATAGAAAATTTTCGGTATAAAATTTTTCTATAGAAAATTTTCGGTATAAAATTTTTCTATAGAAAATTTTCGGTATAAAATTTTTCTATAGAAAATTTTCGGTATAAAATTTTTCTATAGAAAATTTTCGGTATAAAATTTTTCTATAGAAAATTTTCGGTATAAAATTTTTCTATAGAAAATTTTCGTTATAAAATTTTTCTATAGAAAATTTTCGATATAAAATTTTTCTATAGAAAATTTTTGGTATAAAATTTTTCTATAGAAAATTTTCGGTATAAAATTTTTCTATAGAAAATTTTCGGTATAAAATTTTTCTATAGAAAATTTTCGGTATAAAATTTTTCTATAGAAAATTTTCGGTATAAAATTTTTCTATAGAAAATTTTCGGTATAAAATTTTTCTATAGAAAATTTTCGGTATAAAATTTTTCTATAGAAAATTTTCGTTACAAAATTTTTCTATAGAAAATTTTCGATATAAAATTTTTCTATAGAAAATTTTCTGCATAAAATTTTCAGTATAAAATGTTTCTATAGAAAATTTTGCGGTATAAAATTTTTCTTGAGATAATTTTCGGTATAAAATTTTTCTATAGAAAATTTTCGGTATAAAATTTTTCTATAGAAAATTTTCGGTATAAAATTTTTCTATAGAAAATTTTCGGTATAAAATTTTTCTATAGAAAATTTTCGGTATAAAATTTTTCTATAGAAAATTTTAGGTATAAAATTTTTCTATAGAAAATTTTCGGTATAAAATTTTTCTATAGAAAATTTTCGGTATAAAATTTTTCTATAGAAAATTTTCGGTATAAAATTTTTCTATAGAAAATTTTTGGTATAAAATTTTTCTATAGAAAATTTTCGGTATAAAATTTTTCTATAGAAAATTTTCTATAGAAAATTTTCTATAGAAAATTTTCGGTATAAAATTTATCTATTTTTAATTTTTCTAGAGAAAATTCTCGTTTAAAAATTTTTCTATAGAAAATTTTCTTTAAAAAATTTTTCTATAGAAAATTCTCGGTATAAAATTTTTCTAAAGAAAATTTTCGGTATAAAATTTTTCTACATAAAATTTTCTGCATAAAATTTTCTGTATAAAATGTTTCTTGAGAAAATTTTCGGTATAAAATTTTTCTCTAGAAAATTTTTTAGGATAAAATGTTTCTATAGAAAATTTTGCGGTATAAAATTTTTCTTGAGATAATTTTCGGTATAAAATTTTTTTCTAGAAAATTTTTCAGTATAAAATGTTTCTAAAGAAAATTTTCGGTATAAAATTTTTCTAAAGAAAATTTTCGGTATAAAATTTTTCGATAGAAAATTTTGGGTATAAAATGTTTCTATAAAAAATTTTCGGTATAAAATGTTTATATATAAAATTTTCAATATAAAAATTTTTGGTATAAAATTTTTCTATAGAAATTTTTCGGTATAAAATGTTTCCATAGAATATTTTTGATATACATTTTTTTTAGGGAAAATTTTCGGTTAAATTTTTTTTAGAGAAAATTTTCTTTATAAAATTTTTCTATAGAAAATTTTCGGTATAAAATTTTTCTATAGAAAATTTTCGGTATAAAATTTTTCTATAGAAAATTTTCGGTATAAAATTTTTTTAGAAAAAATTTTCGGTTTAAATTTTTTTAGAGAAAATTTTCGGTACAAAATTTTTCTATAGAAAATTTTCGGTACAAAACTTTTCTATAGAAAATTTTCGGTACAAAACTTTTCTATAGAAAAATTTCGGTACAAAATTTTTCTATAGAAAATTTTCGGTACAAAATTTTTCTATAGAAAATTTTAGGTACAAAATTTTTCTATAGAAAATTTTAGGTACAAAATTTTTCTATAGAAAATTTTCGGTACAAAATTTTTTTATAGAAAATTTTTTTATAGAAAATATAAAATTTTGTACCACATTCGTGCACTTTTTTGAATGCGTGTGATAAATTTTTAACCCTAGACACAAACCATTACTGAAAACAAAGAAAATGTATCAGGTATATAAATTGGATATCAGGTTGTAGAAAAGGACGTTTGAATCCATATTTCAAAAAAAATTATTTCTCGCCTATCTATGGTAGAGTTGAAACTATACATTTTAAAATTTATTCTCTTAATTTTTGTTTAATGTTAGTTAACAAATTATTTAAATAGTTTAGATTTAAAGCAAATTAAAATCATTTAAATCAACTTCAACAATTTTCTGTCAAGGAAAGCCACCTGTCTTTCAACTCAAAATCGAAAATTCTTGTCAGGATACAGACGTTATAAATCTTGGTTTGATAATTAAGTAAAAATATATGAGAAAATTTGAGAATGTCGTTTAGTAAGGGTATTCACAAGGACTCTTATCTATTCATATTTTCATAAGTCCTAAATTCAAAAAAAGCTTTAAAAGTTTTAGTTCTGAAATTTAAAACGAAAAGTCGTAACAAACATGTTGAAGCTGTTTTTAAAATTAAGACTTATGACAATCCGACTAGATAAGAAACCTAGTGAATACCCCATATGGTTATCACAAAAAAAATTATTTATGTATAGTCCAAGCGCTCACAAATGAAAACTTTTGCAACTTGTTAAAATATCTTAATGTTGAGTTAAGAGTTAAGACATAAATCAAGTCATAAGTCAAAATATTAGTTTTTGTAGACAATTTTATTTTAATAACAAACATTTAATTGGCATCAAAATGTTTTAATTCAATGAACAATATAAATTTATACATAATATAGAATTAAAATGACAAAATGTTAAATTAGAGTGAGCGCACTTTAAATGTGTTATTGAAATAAATATTTAAATAAAAGGTAATTAAATTATAATTTATAGCAATTTATAAACAATAGCCATTTAAATGTAATTCATTAAAAATAATTGACAATTTAAATACAATAGAAGTGCTACGGCGCCTCCTAAAAATTCCATAAGAACAAAAAAAGTGCTAAAAGTTCCACTAAAATAATTTGAATATTTAGAATAGTTTAATTTAGTTCTAGTTTAGTTCTGTTCCAGTTCAGTTCTAGTCTAGTTCTAGTTTAGTTCTAGGTTCAGTTTTAGCTTCAGTACCAGATTCAGTTTTAGATTCAGTCCTAGGTTCAGTTCTAGGTTCAGTTCTAGTTTCCGTTCCAGTTTCATTTCTAGGTTCAATTCCAGGTTCAGTTCTAGGTTCAGTTTTTGGTTCAGTTCTAGATTCAGTTCTAGATTTAGGGCTAGGTACAGCTCTTTTTTTAGTTCCAGGTTAAGTTCTAGTTTCGATTCTAGGTTCAGTTTTAGGTTTAGTTCTAGGTGCAGTTCCTGGTTTAGTTCTAGGTTCGGTTTTAATTTCAGTTCTAGATTCAGTTTAAGGTTCGGTTCTCAGCTCAGTTCTAGGTTCAGTTCTAAGTTCAGTTCTAGGTTCAGTTCTAGGTTTAGTTCTAAGTTCAGTTCTAGGTTCAGTTCTAGGTTCAGTTCTAGGTTTCGTTCTAGTTTCAGTTCCAGTTTCAGTTCTAGGTTCAGTTTCAGGTTCAGTTCTAGGTTCAGTTATAGATTCAGTTCTAGATTTAGGTCTAGGTGCAGTTCTTGGTTAAGTTCTAGGTTCAGTTTTAGGTTCAGTTCTAGGTTCAGTTCTAGGTTTAGTTCTAGGTTCAGTTCTAGGTTCAGTTCTAGGTTCAATTCTAGGTTCAATTCTAGGTTTATTTCTAGATTCGATTCTAGGTTCAGTTCTAGGTTCAGTTCTAGATTCAATTCTAGGTTTAGTTCTTGGTTCAGTTCTTGGTTCAGTTTTAGGTTCAGTTTTAAGTTCAGTTCTTGGTTTAGTTTAAGATTCAGTTCTATTTTCAGCTCTAGGTTCAGTTCTAGATTTAGTTCAAGGTTCAGTTCTAGGTTCAGTTTTAGGTTCAATTCTAGGTTCAGTTCTAGGTTTAGTTCTAGGTTCAGTTCAAGGTTCAGGTTTAGGTTTATTTTTAAATTCAGTTCGAGGTTCAGTTGTAGATTCAGTTCTAACTTCAGTTCTAGGTTCCGTTTTATGTTCAATTTTAGGTTCAGTTCTAGATTCAGTTTTAGATTCAGTTCTAGGTTCAGTTCTAGGCTCAGTCCTATGTTTCGTTCTACGTCCAGTTCTAGGTTCAGTTCAAGGTGCAGATCGTGGTTCAGTTTTTGCTTAAGTTCTAGATTCAGTTCTAGGTCCAGTTCTAGGTTCAGTTCTAGGCCCCGTTCTATGTAGAGTTATAGTTCTAGCTTTAGTTCTAGTTCAGTTTACTATCGAATCAATCTATGGAAATGTTTTTAATTTTAGTTAACAACAAAAAAAAACAAGTAAAAAAAGTAAAAAAAAAGTAAGAAAGTGCCTAAGTCGTTCAAGGCCGACCATATGATACCCTTCACCACTAAAGTCAAAGTTGTTCGTTTTCCTGTATAATGACAAATATTTGCTAAATTTTGCCATCATACAAACATTTTCTCAAAACTTATATAATTAAGCCGTTTCCGTCATTTGAACTTATATGAGAGCTAGGGTCAAATGTGGACCGATTACATCGAAATTTGGCAAATTGATTGCAGTTTTTACAAAAATAATATAAACTCAAAATTCTCATTATCTTCAGATTTATGAGCTTTTTAGAGATTTTTGTCTCATTTTAAAAGAGGAGTTTGTATGGGTGCTATGGTCAAATGTAGACCTATTTTAACGAAATTTGGTACAGTGATTTTGCTTTACATAAGCAGTATTTGTTTTAAATGAAAAAATATTGATATTTAAACCGATTTTGACGAATTTTAATATCCAAGGTCCCACTATAAAAAAAATGATCTCTGCCAAATTTCATCAAATTATCTTTAGAATTGCAACCTTTACTTTGATTACATGGTTTACATGTGGGTCCAGCCAGCTAGACGGACGGACTGACAATGCTAAGTCGACTCAGAAAGTGATTCTATACCTATTGGTATACTAAAAGGTGGATCTTAGACTAATGTTTCTATGCGTTAAATACATCAGCACAAACTTATAATACCCTTTCCACTTATGGTGGCGAAGGGTATAACAATACAACCAAATTAATTTTATGTTATTTTAAATGGACTTTTCAACATGTTTTTCCATAAAATGATAATCCAGTTTTGTTGATGTTTTTCTATTTATGTTCAAATCCGAATAGTAATAAAAGTTTATATTATTGGCCTATTTTTGCATATAACACGGTTCGAGGTTAGTTCGAAATTTACCTTTTTAAAACTTCAAGAAACATCGGCAATTAAAACCAGATCAAACGTCAAGTATCAGATTCGCAAAACCGGCGCCAAACAAAATTCGAATAAATTAAAGTTAATATAATATAAAAATCGGTTATCAACGATATAGAAAAATTTATTGAAATTTAGCAATGTCTGTGTTTCCTACAGAAGAGTTAATTATTAAATCTCAAAGTAATAAAATTAAAAAATCTATAAAAGCTAATAAAGAAATTAATAAGCGTTGTCGATAAAAAAATAATAATACAGAATCATTTAGACTGAAATACTAGAGAGCATTTATATTATATTGTTTTTATACCCTTCACCACCATAGGTGGAAAGGGTATATTGGGTTTGTGCTGATGTTTGTAACGCATAGAAATATTGGGCTGAGACCTACCTTTTAGTATACCAATCGACTTAGAATCACTTTCTGAGTTGTTTTAACGATGTCTGTCCGGCTGGCTGGCCGGTTATCCATGTCTACAGGTCGTAACTTTAAAGATAATTTGATTAAATTTGGCACAGGTTCATGTTTTGGCCCAAGGACGATCCCTATACTTTTTAGGCGAAATCAGATTACTATTTCGGGTACCTCCCATAGGGATGCCTTCCCGGAATAGAGTTTTTAGTCCTTTACAGCCACAAATTTAATTGCATTTTAATAATATTCAGCACAAATATTGCTTATCAAAACCTTAATCAGTGTTCCTAATTTTGTAGAAATCGACCCATATTTAACCATACCTCTTATACAAGACACATTCTCAAAAGACGTTTATAAAGAGTGTTCTAAAAAAAATATGCATTTACTATTTTAGACAAAATTTATCCATAGTGCAAGAAATAAATTATTTTTTGATCAAGTTAGTTTCTATAGATATGTCAGATACTATTATTTTAGAAATTATTAATTTTCAATAGTTATTTTAATCAAAATGGACTGCGAAAAAAAAGTTCGTGAAAATATAATTAAAACTTTTCAAAAAAATCCGTCATGAACTTTTAATAAAATAGCTAAAAATTTGAAAGTTGACCCTCGAACGGTTTCTAATGCCATCAGACGATATAAGGAAAACCTGAGCATTGAAAGAAAACCTGTATCAGGGAGGAAAAAAGGTCCTACAGATATTGGTAAGGCAAAAGAAGTCGAGCGACTCTAAGAAAAGCAGCTTGTACGGTGAAATGTTCTACGAATTTTGCACATAGAGTCAAAGCTTATGCTGGACTGAAGACATACAAAGTCCAAAAGGTTCCAGATCGCAATGCTATAAAGAACTTAGAAGCAAAAAAGAGAGCGAAAAAATTGAAGTCTGATTTTATAAAAAAATACACCTGTTGTGTGATGGATGATGAAACATACGTACTGGCAGACTTTTCTCAACTTCCTGGTCAAGATTTTTATGTTGCTGATAAACGGGGCAATGTTTGGCAAGAGTTTCGCACAAAAAAACAAACAAAATTCCCTAAGAAGTTTCTCGTGTGGCAAGCTATTTGCAGTTGTGGCAAAAGAAGTAAAGTATTTGTGGCATCTGGCACAATAAACACAGAAATTTATATAAAGGAGTGCCTACAAAAGCGGTTGTTACCCTTTTTAAGAGAGCACAGAGTGGCTACATTTTTTTGGCCCGATTTGGCATCATGCCATTATGGAAAAAAGGCACTTGAGTGGTACTCAAAGAATAATGTCATTTTTGTACCACGAGAGGCAAATCTATCTAACTGTCCAGAACTTCGGCCTGTGGAAAGGTATTGGGCTCGGATAAAAAAGGAATTGAAGAACACAGGAAAGATTTCCAAGAACATGTCCGATTTTAAGCGCAGGTGGAACACATGCTCCAAAAAGGTATCAGAAGCAACTGTAAAATCTTTAATGGGAGGGTTTCCGAAAAAAGTCGATAATTTTGCAAAACCCGAGTACTAAGTAAACATTTTAATGCTAAATTATTTTGTATAATATGTCATTATATTTGCGTATTTTGTAGAGTTTTTATATTAAAAGGTTTGATTTTTATTTTAGAAAATCCAACTACAAATTTTATTTAGAGCACTCTTTATACACATAACAGCACAAAAACGTTAATAACTCTAAAGATAAATGCAATTGATTACTTAAACTTTGCACAGACAATTATTTTGTAAATATAAACCAATAATCAAAATTTGGTAACAATCGGTTCAAAATTGACCCTTGCTCCCATATCAGGCCCTTAGCCGGAAGATGTAAGTCTCGAAATTTTGAAAAAATAGCACATAGTATATGTATGTTTGTCTCTAAGACTTAAGGAAAACTTGTTTAATTGTTGGTCCATATTTACCTTAGTAGTGAAGGGTATTATATAGTCGGGCTTGACCGACTATAGCTTTTTATTATATAATTTGTCTAAAAAAAATACGGATAACTTATTTAAAAAAAGGAAGAATGTTTGGGTATAAAATTCCTTAAAAATTTGAATTGCTACATAAAAAACGACATTTAAAATTTTCAATACCTTTCTGGTATTTTCCGCTTATTCTAATGTGCGTTTCAAATCTTTAATTCACACATATTGTAAATGTGCCCAACTTGTTTTTTGGTTCGTTGTTTCGACGAGTTACAAACATGCATTTTGTTTCTTGTATGTTGTGGTTCGAATCGAACCTATTATAGCTTTTTGCGTTGAGTACTTTTATAGGAAAATTTTCATTGTGAATGATTGTTGTGTGTTTTGCGTCTTAGCTTATAGTCGAAAAATGGGAAAATAACCTTTTAATTGGAATATATTCGAAATTAGATAATTTAACGGGATTATTAGCGTAAGGATAAAATTGAAAGGAATATTCTTGTTAGAATTTATAAGTAAGGACACAAACCTCTGAAGAAAAGTCCTTTAACCCATAATTAAAAGGTATTTACACCCTTTACCACTATAGGTGGAATGGGCATAAGATTCTGATGATGTATGTAACGTATTGAAATATTTGTCTGGGACCTTTACGTATAACAATCGATTCCAGATTTCATTTATCCTAAATTTCGTTAAAATCGATCCTTATTATACTATTTTTTTTATTTAGGACTCAGGGGATGACCCCTATTTATGCAATGCATTATGTTGGAACTAAGAAAATATGTTATGGGAGGAATGATAGGTGAAGTAGTGTTTGTTTTTTATTTGAACTTCCCTATATTACAACTGACTAGGAAAACTTCTGCGGAAAGCACGTACGGCTGAAGAGCGAATTTTCTCTGCAGTGTGTTTTTCGGTCTACCGGCCAATCGTCCACAATGGAATGAGCTCTAACAGATTGACGTTTATTGCGTAAAAAAGTCCGAGTTTCGAGAACGATTTTCCTGATTTCGTTAGAGCACTTTTACAGCGTTTTAGAAAACCGAGGCAGTTAAATGTTTTTTTCGACACTTGAAAGATGTGATTTGTCCAACGGACATCACATTGAATTCTTATGCCCAGAATATCAAAAGAATCTGATTCTTCAATATTTACACCGCCCGTTAATAAAGATAAAGTCACATGATTTGCCGTGCGTTTTTAGCGCATTAAAATCAATTTATTCGCATGACCTCAACCTAAAACTGTTTCTGAATCGCGGTTTAATGATTGATTCATGTTTTGTCTCAAAGCGCCAACCTTTAAAAGGCTTTGTGTATGACTGAATGAATATGAATGGCAAAAGTTACTATCATCTGCAAAGGCGTAAAATAGGATTGGAAGATGATCGTTTTTAAAGATAAGAAATAAAGTAGGAGAAAGAACGAAGCCTTGCGGTACCCCTGAAATAATCTTGAAACAAATTTGATGAGATATTTGCACATTTAATTAAACCAAGTTTTCAATTTAGGTTTAATTGAAAAATTTTTCACTGAGATGAACATTTTCAGTTGAAGTGCCTATAAAATTCGTTGAGCTCAGCCCAACAACCTTTTTCTTATAAGAAAGTTAAACGTTTCTTGGCTGTTTGTGAAACATTTTAAAGTGCGGAAAACGAAAAAGAGGCGGAACTGGTACAATAATCAAAATTTTCGAGAGGTCTAAGAATCTTGAGTTCATTCTTGTCAGGGTGTGAGGTCAGGAAAAGGTCAAGGGTGTTTTCAACACATGAAATATTTTTATCTTTTTGGTTTTTAAGAAAATATTTATTAACGTAATTACAAACTCAAAATTTTACCGTGAAACTTTACATTTTCCATTTATTATTAAAATATAATTTACTGTACATTAGAGCGGTACGCCTTCCATTAAAAAAAAGTAATGTCAGTTATGTAACCCCCTAGGATTAAAGATAATGTAAAAATAATTCTAAAAAATATGTTTTTATTTTTGACCACGCCTACAAATACCGCCCTTTTATTATTTGTTAATGTATTTAAGTCCGATTATAACATTTTATATATCGATGTTCGCTACTCTTTAAGGGCTACATTTCTCTCTTTGATAGTTTTTTACTACAACATCAATTTATAGTCATAACTTTTAAAAACTAGATTTTTACACGATTCGACTAGGGTGGGAATTTTAAAAAATTATGACAAGAAAGTGACGAGGTAGTAAAAAACTTTCAAAGGGAGAAATGTAGCCCTTACAGAGCTCTGAACGCCGATATATGATCGGTCTAAAGATGGAGACACAGTGAACAAAATACAAAAAGGGCGGTATTGGTAGGCGTATTAAAAAAATAAAACAAAATTTATAATTATTTTTACATTATCTTTAATCCTCAACTTTTTTCGAACCACTCTACTGTACATGTCATTTCGAGTTCGCCTTTACTGTATGATTGCCAAGGGTTTAGGTCTTGGCTAAAATGTTATATGGACTTAAACCACTGTTATATTAACTACAAGACTACTAGAGTTGTCTATTTAACAACAACAACTTGGCAAATAAATTTTGCATTTGTGTGACCTTCGAGCAACAGGTTCCATGGTGTAATGGTTAGCACTCTGGACTCTGAATCCAGCGATCCGAGTTCAAATCTCGGTGGAACCTTGAAAGTATCTTTTTTTTTATTTATCTAAATTTAAATCTATAAATAAATTTTTGCAAAAGCAGATAAAAAAAAAAGTTCAAAAGACAAATTTCAAGGTTCCACCGAGATTTGAACTCGGATCGCTGGATTCAGAGTCCAGAGTGCTAACCATTACACCATGGAACCACCTGGTAGACATGAGAAAAATTTAAAATATAAAGTAAGGGAATATGCAGTGCGCATGTGAGAAAATGAAATCCACAGCAGAAAATTTTAGTCGCAGTTCAGTTTTATTTTGTTGCATCCCTAAAATATGCAATAAAAAGTATTGATTGTCTTTGAAATGGAAATTTTTATCTTTTTGAATTGATACATTTTATTTACCAAGAATATATATAAACAAACCTTTTTGGTTTTTATTTTTTGTGTACCGAATATGAATTTTTTAGAGAAAATTTCTTTAAAAAATTGTCTTGTGCTGACCAGGTTCTACCGAGATTTGAACTCGGATCGCTGGATTCAAAGTCCAGAGTGCTAACCATTACACCATAGAACCGCTTGAAAAAATGCGAGTCAATAAAAAGTTTTCTATTTCGTCTTAGCAGATGATCGAATTTTAGTACCAATCTAATGATTTTATTCATCACTATAATAAAATTTGAATATCTAAGAAATTTTTGACAAGGAATTGTGTCCAAGAAAATAAATTCTTTCAGTTTCCTAAAAAAAAAAACAAATTCCTATAAAAACAAGCAAATTTTGAAAAATGTTTGAAAAATTTCCTATAAAAATAATAAATAAAAATTTTCAATAAAAGTCAATTTTTGAAAAATGTCCTATAAAAATAGCAAATTTTTAAAAAATTTCCTATAAATAAGTAAATTTTTGAAAAATTTCCTATAAAAATAGGAAATTTTTGAAAAAGTTCCTATAAAAATAGTAAATTTTTTAAAAATTTCCTATAAAAATGGTAAATTTTTGAAAAATTTCCTATAAAAAAGTAAATTTTTTAAAAATTTCCTATAAAAATAGTAAATTTCTTAAAAATTTCCTATAAAAATAGTAAATTTTTGAAAAATTTTCTATAAAAATAGTAAATTTTTGAAAAATTTTCTATAAAAATAGTAAATTTTTGAAAAATTTTCTTATAAAAATAGTAAATTTTTGAAAAATTTCCTATAAAAATAGTAAATTTTTGAAAAATTTCCTATAAAAATAGTAAATTTTTGAAAAATTTCCTATAAAAATTGTAAATTTTTGAAAAATTTCCTATAAAAATAGTAAATTTTTAAAAAATTTTCTATAAAAATAGTAAATTTTTGAAAAATTTCCTATAAAAATGGTAAATTTTTAAAAAATTTCCTATAAAAATGGTAAATTTTTGAAAAATTTCCTATAAAAATAAGAAATTTTTTCACAAATTTCTATAAAAATAAGATATTTTTGAAATATTTTCTATAAAAATAAGAAATTTTTAAACAATTTCCTATAAAAATAGTAAATTTTTGAAAAATTTCCTATAAAAATAATAAATTTTTAAAAATTTTCTTATAAAAATAGTAAATTTTTTGAAAATTTCTTATAAAAATAGTAAATTTTTGAAAAATTTTTTATAAAAATAGTAAATTTTTGAAAAATTTCCTATAAAAAATTTGTAAATTTTTGAAAAATTTCCTATAAAAAAATAGTAAATTTTTGAAAAATTTCCTATAAAAAAATAGTAAATTTTTGACAATTTTTTTATAAAAATAGTAAACTTTTGAAAAATTTCCTATAAAAATAGTAAACTTTTGAAAAATTTCCCATAAAAATAGTTAATTTTTGAAAAATTTCCTATAAAAATAGTATATTTTTGAAAATTTTCTTATAAAAGCATACAATTTTTGAAAAATTTCCAAAAAAAAATTTTCTATAAATTGTATAAAAATAGTAAATTTAAAAAAAAAATGTCTTAAAAATAGTAAATTTTTGAAAAACTGTCATGTCATGTGTATTTCACTTTAAGGAATATAATGTCTGTATAAACTAACGAATTCTTTCCGTTTCCTCAACCCATTAGTAAATACACAAACTACAAAATTAAGCTATGAGCACGGTTTGTTTAAACTTTAATTCGCCTTTAAACTTTAAAGGCGAATTAAAGTAATAGGATCTTCAATAGATTAATCAACAAAAATATTTAAGAACTGAATTTGTAACAACTTTTTATATGTAAATCTGTATGTATTTGTCTGTTTTATTTTTTTTTTTTTTTGTTATATGTACCTATAACATATTACACTGACTTTTTTAACCTTTTTTTATATGTTACGTTAAATTTTTTTTCATAAATTTTTGCCTTAATATATAGTAGTTAACTTTTATCAATACAATTCCTCATAAAACTAAAGATTTCTTTCCGTTTCCTCAACCAGTTATTAAATACACAAACCACAAAATACAGTTGCATCAACTGTTTGCTTTAGGGCGAATTTAATTTGTTTGACATTTTAGTTTTTTGTGGTTTTTTAAAACTAATTTTCAATACATTATAATATTAGATTAGACACTTTAGATAGATTTAAAGAGACTTACCTAAATAATAGATGGGATTATCAATAGTTTTTTCAAGCATAATTTTATATCCAATAAATATTTTCACTATTTTTCTATGATTTTAATAAATTAAAATCTTGTAATTTTTACACTTATTTTCATTATTTTACAAATGCCTTTTACCTAATTTTTCTTATTAAGAATATTTTTATAAAATAAAGCTTTTTATTAAATGGAAGAGCTTAAATTTTTTAGATATTTAATTCGCCTTTATTTGAATGCAACTTTTTGCGATTACTTTTTTACTCATGATTAGACACATACACACATGCAAACTAATGCTCTTTCAAAAACAATCGCTCAAACTAATTTTTACATATTAACACAAACAACAAATTTCACTTTCGACCCCAAATTGAATTGGCCAGCGGAGCACCCACTGGCCCAACAAACATGAACAGCTTAAACGACATTCACACGACCGAATTCTGAGACACTTCAAAAACCCGAACAATTACCCGAGTCTAATGACTTATTACGATTATAATTGACGACAATTTACTCTTAATATTTCATATTTTCACGAAAACTTTTGATGAAATTTTATTCAAAACTAACTCAACAAACACTTTTTATTAATTTTATTTAACTTTACAAGAATTATCGCTTTTTCAATATAATTAACACGAATTTTCACGGAGACGTTTCTAAGTAAGACGCGCACTTGTTAAGGAATTAAAGAGAACTGGCCAACCAATTCGCCTTGATTACACCGACGGAAATTGCAATAACAAAACCTTAGCTTTTTACACTAACACATTCTCAGCAATCCATTTTTAAGCGAATTTGTTAATTCGCCTACCACCAATTGAGTTGTAAAAGGGCGCGCAAGACAAATGCAACCCTGTTACAGATTTGGGGTTTTAACCCCAAAGCATAATTTAATATTTCAAAAAGTCGAACAATTTTTTGTTTTGGAACTTAAAGTTAATATAAGGGATTTAAATAAAAATAAACCTTTTTAATAATATTTCAATATCTAAAATTTTTCCATTAAGTTTGTAAAGAAGTATCCCCACTAATTTTTGAAAAAAAAAAACTAGTAAAAATATTTATCTTATTAAATATTGAATACAGTATAATCTCGAGAAATTTGACATAAAGTTAAAAATTTTAGAATAAATGTCACAAAGTTTCATATCCGCTATCAAAAGAAACTTCCTCAATATCGGCTTAAAAACCAAAAGGGATATATATTCTCAATCCTAATGAAATTCTAAGACTAAGAATTGAACGATGACAATCTGTCTGTCTGTTAAAGTGAAAAATTTTCTATATATTAAATTTTCTTATCGAAAACATTTCTATAGAATAGTTTATTAACGAAAACTTTTTTATAGAAAAATATTTTTCTATAAACAAATTTTTTATCAAAAATTTTTCCATTAAAATATTTTTTTTCAAAAATTTTTCTAAAAAAAAAATTTCTACAGAGAAATATTTTTATCGAAAATTTCTTTTCTACAGAAAAATATTAAAAAGATTTTTTCTTTAAAAAATATTTTTATCAAAGAGTTTTTAATAGATAAATATTTTTATCGAAAAATTTTTTATAAAAAAATATTTTTATAGAAATATTTGTGTATAACTGACATTGATAGAAAAATTTATGTATAACAGATTTTTCTATAGAAAAATTTGTGTATAACCGATTTTTCTCTATAACAGATTTTTCTGTACAGACTTTTTATAGAAAATATTTTTATCGAAAATTTTTCTATAAAAAAATTTTTTAATTTTAAACATTTTTCTATAAAAAAAATTTAATCGAAAATTTTTCTTTAAAAAAATTTTCTACAGAAAAATTATCGAAAATTTCTTTTCTACAGAAAAATATTTTTACCGAAGATTTTTCTTTAGAAAAATATTTTTATTGAAGAGTTTTTTATAGATAAATATTTTTATCGAAAATTTTTCTATAAAAAATATTTTTATATAAAAATTTATGTATAACTGATATGATAGAAAAATTCATGTATAACAAATTTTTCTATAGAAAAATTTGTGTATAACCGATTTTTCTATAGCATTATTTTTCTATAACAGATTTTTCTGTACAGACTTTTTATAGAAAATATTTTTATCAAAAATTTTTCTATAAAAAAATGTTTTATCAAAAATTTTTCTATAAAATTTTTTTCCAAAAATTTGTTTTTTAAAAATTTTTCTATAAAAAAATTTTGAATCGAAAAAAATTTTCTACAGAAAAATATTTTTATCGAAAATTTCTTTCCTACAGAAAAATATTTTTGCCTAAGATTTTTCTTTAGAAAAATATTTTTACCGAAGAGTTTTTTATAGATAAATATTTCTATCGAAAATTTTTTTATAAACATATTTTTATAAAAAAAAACTTTTCTATTACTAATATTGATAGAAAAATGTATGTATAAAAGATTTTTCTAAAGAAAAATTTGTGTATAATAGATTTTTATATAGAAAAATTTCTCTATAACAAATTTTTCTGTACAGATTTTTTATTGAAAATAATTTTTATCGAAAATTTTTCTATAAACATTTTTTTTATCCAAAATTTTTCTATAAAATTATTTTATAAAAAAATTTTTTATCGAAAATTTTCTATAAAAATATTTTTATCTAAAATTTCTTTTCTACAAAAAAGTATTTTTACCGAAGATTTTTCTTTAGAAAAATATTTATTATCGAAGAACTTTTTATGGAAAAATATTTTTATCGAAAATTTTTCTATAGAAAAATATTTTTATTGAAAATTTTTCGGTAGAAAAATATTTTTATCGAAAATTTTTCTATAATTTTTTTTTCATAGAAAAATGTTTTTATCAAAAGTCTTTTTGTAGAAAAATATTCTTTCAACATTTTTTCTAATTTGATATAGAAAATAATTTGTTGGTATTGGTATTTTTTCTATAATTTTTCTATATAAAATTTTTTTATCGAAAAATTTTCTATATACAATTTTTTATTCTCGATACAAATATTTTTCTATAGAAAAGTTTTCTATAAAAAAAATTTTCTTTATAAAATGTTTTTATCAAAAACTTTTCTATAGAAAAATATTTTTATCGAAAATTTTTCTAAAACAAATTTTTTATCGAAAATGTTTCTTCAAAATATAAGAAAAAATTTTCTACAGAAAATATATCAAATATCCAAAAATTTTCCATAAAAATTTTTTTATCGAAAATTTTCCTAGAAAAAAATTTTTTTTTAAAAAATATTTTTTTAGTAAAATATTGTTATCGAAAATTTTTCCTTAAAAAAAATATTTTGTCGAATTTTTAACGAATAATTTAGCTATTGACGGTGTTGCGCTTCAACCCAATATTTTTTTTAATTTTTTATAATAGTTTATCCGACATAATATTACATTAAGCTCAAGAAAAATGAAAAATATTTTTATCGAAAATTTTTCTATAGAAAAATGTTTTTATCGAAAATTTGTCTTCCATTGCGCTAGACAACTGCGCCAATTTCGATATTTATTAGCTTAATGTAATATTATGTCGGATAAACTATTATAAAAAATTAAAAAAAAATATTGGGTTGAAGCGCAACACCGTCAATAGCTAAATTATTCGTTAATAAGCTTTACAAATTTAATATCCCTATGCAT
Organism: Stomorhina lunata; assembly: GCA_933228675.1. Classification (NCBI taxonomy): domain Eukaryota; kingdom Metazoa; phylum Arthropoda; class Insecta; order Diptera; family Rhiniidae; genus Stomorhina; species Stomorhina lunata. The sequence goes on from OW121742.1 coordinate 31,876,303, forward strand.
TCCTTTTTAAGAATTATAACGTTTTTAGTGACACCCATTTAATTTTTTTCTTTTGCAATTTAACGAGAAAAATCACAAAAATCAAGTGAAGTTTAGGCATTTTAAAAATAATTTGTTGAAATTTGGCACATATCATTTTTTTGATAGTGGGACCAAAGCTATTGAAATTCGTCGAAATCGGTCCATTATTTATGGTAAATCCCATAGGTCTCACTTCCCGGAATTAATTTATTGACCACAAATATGAATATTTTTTCATGAAATTTAAATTAAAAACTGCTTATGTACACTAAAATCACTGTACCAATTGAAATCCGTCCACATTTGACCATAGCTCCCATACAAACTTTTCTATCAAAACGTACTAAATGAGACAAAAATCAGTAAAACGCTCGTAAATCTGAAGATGATGAGAATTTTAAGTTTATTTCTTGCATACATAATTTTTGTAACAATTTGCCAAATTTCGAGATAATCGGTCCACATTTGAATCAAGCTCTCATATAAGTCTAAATGACAAAAATAGCTTAAATATATACAGGTATGTGATGGAAATCGATTGTTTTCAAATCGTTCGATTTCAGATATATTTTTGAGGTAATTTTTGGTTATTTTTCCAAAAAAAATCAAACCAAATGAAAAATAAATTATCAGTCGAAAGGACTAAATATGTTATCTTTAATTTGGTTTGAATTTTTTTGAAAAATAACCGAAAATTAACTCAAAAATATATCTGAAATCGAACGATTTGAAAACGATCGATTTCCATCAACATACCTATAAGTTTTTAGAAAATGTTTGTATGATGGCAAAATTTAGCAAATATTTGTCTTTATACAGGAAAAAGAATACCTTTGACCTTAGTGGTGAAGGGTATCGTATTGTCGGGCTTGACCGACTATAGCACTTTCTTACTTGTTTTCTTTAGCTTTATTTATAATTCTATGTAAAATTTTAATAAAATGATAAAAAAAAACTGCAAAATATTGAATTTTGAGTAAACCATATATATAAATAGTTTAATAAGTATAGAGTTTTTCTGTAGATTTCTTACAAGTATAAAAAATGTGGTTATAAGAAGCCTGTCCGATTTTAACAAGTCGTATATGGTATTATAGGTATTCTTTTCATATATGTATGTACTATCCTATTACAATAAAAAGTTTTTATAATCGCCAGCAAAGATTTTTTATAGCATATTTAGTACTCCATTTTTAAGTGAAAAATGCAAAAATGTTAAGAAATGATCAAGTTATTGAATTTTGTCCGTTTTTTTCCACTGTGCTTGGCTTTGTATTTATTTAAATTAAAAAGAACAATCCACACTAATTTCCCAAAAAAAAAAAAAAATCTCTAATATTTACTTTAAGTCCCAAAACAAAAAATGTTCGCCTTTTTTGAAATAATTAAATCATGTTTTGAGGTTAAAACCCCAATCTGATACAGGGCTGCATTTGTCTTGCGCGCCCTTTTACAACTCAATTGGTGGCAGGCGAATTTACAAATTCGCTTAAAAATGGATTGCTAAGAATGTGTTAGTGTAAAAAGCTAAGGTTTTGTTATTGCAATTTCCGTCGGTGTAATCAAGGCGAATTAGTTGACCAGTTCTCTTCGATTCCTTAACAAGTGCGCGTCTTACTTAGAAACGTCTCCGTGAAAACTCGTGTTAATTTAATTAAAAAAGCGATAATTCTTGTTAAAATAAAATTGATAAAAAGTGTTTGTTGAGTTAGTTTTTAATAAAATTTTATCAAAAGTTTTCGTTGAAATATGAAAATATTAAGAGTAAATTGTCGTCAATTATAATCGTAATAAGTCATTAGACTCGGGTAATTGTTCGGGTTTTTGAAGTGTCTCAGAATTCGGTCGTGTAAATGTCGTTTAAGCTGTTCATGTTTGTTGGGCCAGTGGGTGCTCCGCTGGCCAATTTAATTTGGTCGAAAGTAAAATTTATTGTTTGTGTTAATATGTAAAAATTAGTTTGAGCGAGTGTTTTTGAAAGAGCATTAGTTTGCATGTGTGTATGTGTCTAATCATGAGTAAAAATGTAATCGCAAAAAGTTGCATTCAAATAAAGGCGAATTAAATATCTAAAAAATTTAAGCTCTTCCATTAAATAAAAAGCTTTATTTTTTAATATTTAAAATAAGAAAAATTAGGTAAAAGGCATTTGTAAAATAGTGAAAATAAGTGTAAAAATTACAATTAAATCTTGTAATTTAATAAAATCATAGAAAAATAGTGAAAATATTTATTGGATATAAAATTAAGCTTGGAAAAACTATTGAGAATCCTATCGATTATTTAGGTAAGTCTCTTTAAATATATTTATAGTCCCTAATCTAATATTAGAATGTATTGAAAACTAGTTTTAAAAACGAAGAAATCTGAAATGTCGAACAAATTAAATTCGCCTTAAAGCAAACAGTTGATGCAACTTAATTTTGTGGTTTGTGTATTTAATGACTGGTTGAGGAAACGGAAAGAAATCTTTAGTTTTATGAGAAATTGTGTTAATAAAAGTTAACTACAGGTATTTACAGCAAATTTTTAAAAAATTTGCTATTTTTATAAGATTTTCAAAATTTACTATTTTTATAGGACATTTTTAGAAAATTTATCATTTTTGTGTTAAATTTTTCGAAAATTTCTTTTTTTTAAAGGAAATTTTTCAAAAATTTCTTATTTTTATAGGAAATATTTCTTAAAATATCTTTTTTTATAGGAAATTTTTCAAAAATTTACTATTTTTATAGGAAATTTTTCAAAAATTTACTATTTTTATAGAAAATTTTTCAAAAATTTACTATTTTTATAGGAAATTTTTCAAAAATTTACTATTTTTATAGGAAATTTTTCAAAAATTTACTATTTTTATAGGAAATTTTTCAAAAATTTACTATTTTTATAGGAAATTTTTCAAAAATTTACTATTTTTATAGGAAATTTTTCAAAAATTTACTATTTTTATAGGAAATTTTTCAAAAATTTACTATTTTTATAGGAAATTTTTCAAAAATTTACTATTTTTATAGGAAATTTTTCAAAAATTTACTATTTTTATAAGAAATTTTTCAAAAATTTACTATTTTTATAGGAAATTTTTCAAAAATTTACTATTTTTATAGGAAATTTTTCAAAAATTTACTATTTTTATAGGAAATTTTTAAAAAATTTATTATTTTTATAGGAAATTTTTCAAAAATTTACTATTTTTATAGGAAATTTTTCAAAAATTTACTATTTTTATAGGAAATTTTTCAAAAATTTACTATTTTTATAGGAAATTTTTCAAAAATTTACTATTTTTATAGGAAATTTTTCAAAAATTTACTATTTTTATAGGAAATTTTTCAAAAATTTACTATTTTTATAGGAAATTTTTCAAAAATTTACTATTTTTATAGGAAATTTTTCAAAAATTTACTATTTTTATAGGAAATTTTTCAAAAATTTACTATTTTTATAGGAAATTTTTCAAAAATTTACTATTTTTATAGGAAATTTTTCAAAAATTTACTATTTTTATAGGAAATTTTTCAAAAATTTATTATTTTTATAAAATAATTTTTATAAAATTAAATTTACTATTTTTATAGGAAATTTTTCAAAAATTTACTATTTTTATAGGAAATTTTTTAAAAATTTCTTATTTTTATAGGAAAATTTTCAAAATTTTCTTATTTTTATAGGGAATTTTTCAAAATTTTCTTATTTTTATAGGAAATTTTTCAAAAATTTATTACTTTTATAGGAAATTTTTCAAAAATTTATTACTTTTATAAGAAATTTTTTAAAAATTTACTATTTTCATAGGAAATTTTTCAAAAATTTACTATTTTCATAGGAAATTTTTCAAAAATTTACTATTTTCATAGGAAATTTTTCAAAAATTTACTATTTTCATAGGAAATTTTTCAAAAATTTACTATTTTTATAGGAAATTTTTCAAAAATTTCTTATTTTTATAGGAAATTTTTCAAAATTTTCTTATTTTTATACGAAATTTTTCAAAATTTTCTTATTTTTATAGTAAATTTTTCAAAAATTTCTTATTTTTATAGGAAATTTTTCAAAATTTTCTTATTTTTATAGGAAATTTTTCAAAAATTTCTTATTTTTATAGGAAATTTTTCAAAAATTTACTACTTATATAGGAAATTTTTCAAAAATTTAAGGAATACTTGTTGCAATATTATCGAAAAAATAAAAAAAGATAATTTCTTAGGTCCCACCGAGATTTGAACTCGGATCGCTGGATTCAGAGTCCAGAGTGCTAACCATTACACCATGGAACCCGTTAAGGATACAATGTTGCAACCAATAATAAAAAGGACGTTTTTCTTCTATGCACACATACAGTCGCACTAACAAACACACACAAATGTAGAAAAATGTATTCACACACCCCTAAACACAGACAATGCGCATGCTATAGATAAAATCTAAAAAATAATAACAATTTTTTTAGCTTATCTAAAAGGATAATTGTCCTTATCATCAAGGTGTTGGCTTCAAGTTTTCATTTGTTACGAAACTTAAAATTTAAATAAAATTCGTTGGATTTTTTTAGGGGTTTTTAAAGAAAATTCATAGTTTTATTAAGAAAGAAATTCAAAAAATTTTTATAATGTTAAACATTGGAATACCTAATTAGATTAAGTAAAGAATTTGGAATAGATTTTCAAGGATTTAAGCGAAATAAGTTATTAGTTTAGAAATAGTTTTATAATTCAAATATTAGTTTTAGTTCTAAAATACTTTAAAATGTTATATTTAATTCAATGCTGTTGAGGTCAAAACAGCTACGCCACGTTCATAGAAACTGTGAGGATCTTGTCCAGCAGCTACGGCCAAATCAACAGTGAATAGCAATTCTGTACGTGTTGAATTCAAGTAGACAGGCAAAGTCAATTTACTGACACGATGTTCTGTAGTCAATCTGCAAAAATTAAAGAATTTAAGGAATTAAGATTTTGCATAAAAAAGGACTTTTAGTAACTGAAATTAAAAAAAAATATGAAAAAATTAACTTACTTGACCCATTTCAATACTGTAACCGGTAGATCCATCATTATGGTAGAGGCCAAAAGTAGCTCATTGTTCTTACATTGAGCTCCCTGCAATTTCAAGCCGGTAACACCAAAGCTGCTATCCTTAGACTCAGCATTAGCGCCCGTTTCAGTGATGGTCACCTCTAAAGCTAACTCTTCCAAAGACCAGCTATTAGCTTGAGCTACACATTGTCTGGTTGCTGTAATATAAGCTTCAGGATTCAAGAGACCTCCCAACCAAACAGGGAAACCTTGCAATTCCTTGGCACCAGCTTGTGATACCAACTGCGAGACCTTTTGCAATTGTCGGATACGATTACTGAAATCGGTAATCCATTGAATAACCGTGCAGCCAGCTGGCACGGTATAGCGCTTCCAGCCCTTGGGTATAATACCACGCACCAGCTCAGAAAGCATAGAGCGATGATGATTGGTTTGTTTCTTTTCGCCTTGACAAATGAGCACAACATCTTGCAGATCCGAGATAACAGTTTGCAGCAATTTGGCTCCCATGGTGACTTCACGTTCAAAGTAACGATACAAGGGATCTTTAATGTTTTCGACAGTTCTCTTGAGTGTTTGTAAGTTCTTGGGCAATAACTCCAACCAGGCGGTGGCGGAATTGTGTAGAACCTTCATCCAGGAAGGTCTGCCATCTTCTTGACGTTGAGCCGCAGCAGCTGCTGCCTGTTCATTAGTTTCCTCTATGGTGTAGGCCAATTCTTCATCATCTTCCAGCTGTTGCATCTTCAGTAATTTGCTGACCAAATCTGTGCCTCTGGTGGTAAGCAATACCTTTTCGGCATTGTTGGGTAGACCCAACCAAGAAGGTGTTTGCCTATCTGTTAGGTTCTCAATCCATTTAAGGAAGTGATCTCTTCTAGTGCCATCTGGCATGGTAATGTGACGTTGGCCACCACTAGCTCCATCCACATTGGCGACTAAAGCAAAGTCAGCCTCAAATGATCTAGCGGTAAACAATTTCTTTAAGAACGAGGTCAACAGACGTTGATCAAAATCGTTATCGATTTTACCACCATAAATGCATTGCGAGAGTAGAGTAACCAAAGCATCCCATGGCACCTTCTCGGGTGGTAAGTTAGTTCTGCCCATAGCAGTGGTATCAATCCAGGTGTCGAGAGTATCACAGGCAACTCTCAAATCACTTTCATTAAACTCGTATTTCTTGGCCCAACCCAAGGGAACATAGCGCAAACGTTCTTGTACAATAGCATGGAACCAGGCCAACAAGAAGTACAATCTAGCTCTTTCGCTGGGAGTCTTCATCATACGGCCCGGTGGCACAGTATTGAAAGTTCTTAACAAGTTGGCTCTGATGCCTGGTGGTGGTTCAAAGACAAATATTCTGCCAGCTCTTAGCAGATTAACTGGTACCTTAGGATTAATTTCCATGGTCAAGAAGAGACGGAAACCAGAATGAGGTTGCAAGGAATGCAATTTCTTTTCGAGTTGCACCAACCATTGAGGAGCCAAGTGTACGTTCTTCAGCAACACCCAACGGCCTGTCTTACAAGCCATATTAATGGCACTTTCAGCTTGATTGAAACCTTCAGCGGAACCAATAGCAATGCTAGAGATTTGTTTGTTCAATTCGGCCGCCAAATCATCTACACGTCCGGAAGCATCAAAACCGGGAACTGAGCACAACAAAGCCGGTGTATTGGCATTCAATTGTTTCTCCACCACAGCAGAGAAGTCCAATTCATCTTCAGCCGTTTGCATGAAGTCTTCTCCCAATACGCTATTCACAACATTGTGAGCAGCAGCAATTACACGATCTGGTCTGAAAGCCTGGATCAACAGCATTTGATGTACCGAAGTGGCAATAGGAGTTAAAGCCTTAGATTCATCCCATAGCTGAGGAACACATTGCTCGGGTGAACTTTGTTGCAACCAGGCACCCAATTCGGGTATGGAATTCAATTTGTCAATCAATTTACGGAAGATGGGAACTCTAGTCTGCAAACGATTAACGCCATCTATTTGTTCATGAGTCAAGCCATCAACAGGTGTAGGATTAGCCAAAAGGCCTTCCTTGCTTCTCAAGAAGAAGTTAAATTCAGGATCGAGATTCATTTCTGAAGTGCCCTTCAGGTGGATCTTACACATCAACAAGGCAAACGTAAGTCTATCATTATGCAACATACCACGTGCAACGCGGTCATAGCAAACTTGGAATAGATCTCGGGTAATAATACCCAAACGTTCTGTATTGTCCGACTTGCCATCCAATTTTTTATTGTTATACAAAACCGTGGAGAAGATATCCAAGAACATTTTCAAGGAATATTGATACAAGAAGTGAACTTGATTCAAGCTGTCCATGGTAAAGTAGATGTTACTGCAGGCCACGGACAAAGGCAAATATTGTTGCGAAACTGTTTCAATTTCTGCTATAACCTTATCTGTCTCATCAACCTTCTGGTTGATATCGTAGGCTTCCTTCTTTAGAGTCTCCAAAGTGGCTATCACTGAATCATCATCCAAAATCTTACCCTTGGCATCGTTCAAAGCCTGCAACAGACTCTTTTCCAATTGACGCAAACGTAAACGGAACTCGCCTTGTAATTTCAACAAATCTGATCTCTTCTCGTCGATATCGGGTCTTTCGGCCTTCAATACTTGATTCAAACACTGAGATTGCAAAGAGCTTCTGGTCACAGTGAAGTTGACAAATGTTACACGAGAGCAAATATCGGGTGGAAATTCGACAGTAGGATCACGTGTAGACAAAAAGATAACAAAGGAGGGAGACAAATCAATGTCTTGATCACCCAAAGTTATCAAAACTCTGCCGCCACTTCTTCTCAATTCGCGATTCAAGACCGGATTCAAAATAGGATCATAGTTCTCAACATCCTGTACCAAGAGAGGATTACCGAAACGCAAGGCTGATTCGAGATTCTTACGGAATGAATCATCCAAGAAACTAGTTTTGGTAATCTTTTTGCCAGCATACTCATTCAACAAGAAAGTGGTGGCCTGACCAGAAGGATCAATGATCAATGGATATCTGTTGAATCTCTTCAACATAATAGCATTCTCTGTGCACAGATCATCAGTGGGCAAAGCATTGGCCTGCCATCTAAGACGTTCGTCAGGATTGGACAGATATTCGGTACGGGCAATATCTGCTCTATATTGTATATTGGCGGATTGCAAGTGCTGCGACCAGGTGGTAAACAGGTTTGTACGATAATGTTGATCAAAGTAACCACCATAGGCTATGAAAGCAGCCGACAATAGTACATCACCAATAATGGTGGACATTTGTGATTTGAAAGTTTCACTGGTGCACTCCCAACGTTCACGTTCAATGTTCAAACTCTTGAGTAGAGCAATGGAACGATCGACCTTGGCTTGGACATTCTCCAAATCGGTTTTGATGGCTTGAGCCTGAGAAATCAACTGAGCATATTCTTCCTTGTAGGCCGAAATACTTTGTTCCAATTGCTCGACAAGAGATTTGGTCTCATCGGCATTCTTCTTATTGACCTCGGCTTGATCTTCTAGGGATTTCAATTCGTCGCGCAATGGCTCGACACGTTTCAACATGTCGGCGTATTCAACCTGTGGAAAGAAGAGTTTGATGATAAATGTTACGATGTTAATTATCAAAAATTTTCGATAGAAAAAATTTTAAGCCAATGTTTTTTGTAGAAAAATTAAATATCGAGAAATTTCTATAGAAAAATTTAATATCGAAGAATTTCTAAAGAAAATTTTTTTATTTATAATTAATACCGAAAAATTTCTATAAAATTTCTATTAAAAAATATATAATATCTATAGAAAAATTTCTATGAAAACGTTTAATATCGTTATTGAATTTTTTATAGAAATTTTTCTATAAAAAAATTTAATAACAAAATTTTCTATAGAAAAATTTAATATCGAAAAATTTCTATAGGAAAATTTAATATATTTTTTTAGAAATTTTTTATATCAAAAATTTTCTATAGATAAATTTTGTAACGAATGATTTCTATGAAAAAATTTTAGTATCGAAAATTTTCTATAGAAATTAATTATCGAAAAATTTCTTTAGAAAAATTTAATATCGAAAAATTTCAACAGAAAAATTTTATATCGGAAATTTTCTTTAGAAAAATTTTGTTCGAATGTTTTTCTATAAAAAAATTTAGTGTTGAAAAATTTCCACAGAAAACTTTAATATCGAAAACTTTTTATAGAGAAATTTTCTATCGAAAGTTTTCTATGAAAAAATGTAATATCAAAAATTTTCTATAGAAAATTTTAATATCGAAAAATTTCTACAGGAAAATTTTATATCGAAAATTTTCTACAGAAAATTTTTTTATTGAAAGTTTTCTATTAAAAAAATTTGATATCAAAATTTTTCTATAGAAAAATTTAACATCGAAAAATTTCTACAGAAATATTATATCGAAAATTTTCTTAGAAAAATTTTGTATCGAATGTTTTCTATGAAAAAATTTTAATATCGAAAATTTTCTATAGAAAAATTTAATATCGAAAATTTTCTATAGAAAAATTAAATATCGAAAAATTTCAACAGAAAAATTTTATATCGAAAATTTTCTTTAGAAAAATTTTGTATCGAATGTTTTTCTATAAAAAATGTCCACAGAAAAATTTAATATCGAAAGTTTTCTATGAAAAATTTCTACAGAAAAATGTTATATCGAAAATTTTCTTTAGAAATATTTTATATCGAAAATTTAATTTAGAAAAATTTTATATCAAAAATTTTCTTAGAAAAATTTTGTATCGAAAGTTTTTTATGAAAAAATTTTAATATCGAAAATTTTTCATAGAAAAATTTAATATCGAAAAATTTCTATAGAAAAATTTCTAATCGAAGAATTTTTATAGAAACATTTAATATCGTAGATTTTCTATAAAGAAATCGAACATCAAAAAATTTCTACAGAAAAATTTTCTATTGAAAATTTTCTTTAGAAAAATTTTGTATCGAATGTTTTCCTATAAAAAATATAATATTGAAAAATTTCCACAATAAAATTTAATATCGAAAATTTTTTATAGAGAAATTTAATATCGAAAGTTTTCTATGAAAAAAATTTAATATCAAAAATTTTCTATAGAAAAATTTAATATAGAAAAATTTCTATAGAAAAATTTTATATCGAAAAATTTCTACAACAGATAAAATTTTTCTGTTGTAGAAATTTTTCGAAATTTTCTACAGAAAAATTTTGTATCGAAAGTTTTATATGAAAAGTATTAAATATCGATAATTTTCCATAGAAGAATTTAATATCGAAAAATTTCTATAGAAAAATTTAATATCGAAAATTTCTTTAGAAAAATTTGATATCGAAAATTTTCTTAGAAAAAATTTGTATCGAAAGTTTTCTATGAAAAAATTTTAATATCGAAAATTTTCCATAGAAATATTTAATATTGAAAAATTTCTATAGAAAAATTTAATATCGAGGAATTTTTATAGAAAAATTTAATATCGAAGATTTTCCATAAAGAAATTGAACATCAAAAAATTTCTACAGAAAAATTTTATATCGAAAATTTTCCTTAGAAAAATTTTGTATCGAATGTTTTTCTATAAAAAAATTTAATATTGAAAAATTTCCACAGACAAATTTAATATCAAAAAATTTGATAACAAAAATTTTTTATAGAAAAATTTAATATCGAAAATTTTCTTTAGAAAAATTTTATATCGAAAATTTTCTATGGAAAAATTTAATATCGAAAAAACTTTATTAATATCGAAAAATTTCTATAGAAAAATTTAATATAAAAAAATTTCAGTGGAAAAATTTAATATCGAAGAATTTCTATAGAAAAATGTAATGCCGAAAAAATTTCAATAAAAATATTTCTACAGAAAAATTTAATATCGAAAATTTTTTATAGAAAAATTTTACATCGAAAGTTTTCTAAAAAAAAATTGATATACAAAATTTTGTATAGTATCGAAAATTTTCTACAAAAAAATTAAAAACGAAAAATTTCTATAGAAAAATTTAATATCGAAAAATTTCTTTAAAAAAGTTTAATATCGAAAATTTTTATAGAAAAATTGAATATCGAAAATTTACTTTAGAAAAATTTTATATATATATCTATAAAAAAATTGAGTATCGAAACATTTCTATAGAAAAATTTTATATCGAAAAATTTCTACAAAAATTTAATACATATCAAAAAATTTGTTATATTTTAAATTTAACACATTAAATACTAATTTACATACCTGAGCGAGAGCCCATTTAACCATAGGACCGCAAGCCAAAGAGGCACGATTAACTTTTTCAAAGTTATAGTCAGGATTGCTCAAATATTTCGACTTCATCTTTTCACGAACATCATCGCTAATTTACAAAATTGTTCATAAATAAAGAAAAATAAGTTAATATTAATAAATTAGTACTAATAAAAGGGATAAAGTTTTAATTAACAAGCAGGTGAATGAAATGCAATTGAAAGCAAAAAGCCACAAACCAGAAGCCATTAAGAAAAAATATTAGAAATGAACAAAAAAATAACTAAATGTTAATAATACAATCATAAGGAAGGGGGGGGGGTTAGAGATTAATATCACAAAAGACTAGGGGGGGTTAAAAAAACTACACAAAAATTTAGAAAATTAAAAAAAATCATAAATTCAAAGGAGAAAAAAAAAATAATAAAACCATAATTACACAAATTAAAAGATAACTCAATTCACACACAACATTACTGGAAAAATCAACAAATCAAGACTACAACAACTCAAAATTACACAACTTAAAAAAAGGAGGAATTCAATTCAGAAATTTTGAGAAAAAAAAACATGAACAAAATATGTTTTTGTTTCATTGTAAAAAAATTTGTTTAAACATGCTTACGTTATCATTTCGGTACCGAAGTTAGAGACAATTGAATTTATAAAATTTTCACGCATTATAACAGCACGAATCGATTTCCAATCGTTGGCATTTTCACCCAGCAACAAACAGATCGATTCAAGTGCCAATTTGACCACGGAAGGTGGATTTGCCATTGTTCTCACTTCAACAAGTTGTTGTTTGCGTATAGATTTTACAGCTGAAGGGGGGCGATGAGTTTTTTTTTCGTTTTTTATATTTTGTTCCAGAAATTTTGTTTTTGTTTTTTTTTTTTTTTTTGGTTTGATTTGGTTGGTAAGTAGAATTAATATATTGGTTATTTAATAATATACAAATATTAAGACAATTTGTTAAAAAAAAAACATTAATTACTAAATTCATTCTGTCTAGTTCTTAAATTTATGATCTGCACTGTACGTACTGTTTGCTTTCCCATCTAGTTTTGGGTTTATTTTTGGTTAATTTACTTAATTTTAGTAAGAGAATTTAGTATTTTTTATATGTTATGGTGCATTTTTGATTAATAGTTTTATGACAAAAATTCTTCCCTGATTCGCTCTGTCTAGAATTAGGAATAATCCTCCTGATAAGATTGCCTAACCAACCATCGAAACGCGTAGAGGAAAGATTTCCCCACCAATATTTTTTGGTTTTATCAAAAAACTATTTATTACAATAATAATTGTAATAAATTGGGATCTTAGTGAAATACACCGCAGTAAATATTTTAAATTAATTTTTTTAATTGAAATTATGGGACTCAAAACAAATAGAATTTACATTTTTGGTTTTGTATGAAAAAATTTTTACTTTCAAATTGAAAAATGTATGGGACTTAATCCACTTTCAAACGAAGATTTCCTATAAAAAGTAAATATTTGAAAAATTTCCTATAAAAAGTAAATTTTTGAAAAATTTCCTATAAAAAGTGAATTTTTGAAAAATTTCCTATAAAAAGTAAATTTTTGAAAAATTTGCTATAAAAAGTAAATTTTTGAAAAATTTCCTATAAAAAGTAAATTTTTGAAAAATTTCCTATAAAAAGTAAATTTTTGAAAAATTTCCTATAAAAAGTAAATTTTTGAAAAATTTCCTATAAAAAGTAAATTTTTGAAAAATTTCCTATAAAAAGTAAATTTTTGAAAAATTTCCTATAAAAAGTAAATTTTTGAAAAATTTCCTATAAAAAGTAAATTTTTGAAAAAATTCCTATAAAAAGTAAATTTTTGAAAAATTTCCTATAAAAAGTAAATTTTTGAAAAATTTCCTATAGAAAGTAAATTTTTGAAAAATTTCCTATAAAAAGTAAATTTTTGAAAAATTTCCTATAAAAAGTAAATTTTTGAAAAATTTCCTATAAAAAGTAAATTTTTGAAAAAATTCCTATAAAAAGTAAATTTTTGAAAAATTTCCTATAAAAAGTAAATTTTTGAAAAATTTCCTATAAAAAGTAAATTTTTGAAAAATTTCCTATAAAAAGTAAATTTTTGAAAAATTTCCTATAAAAAGTAAATTTTTGAAAAATTTCCTATAAAAAGTAAATTTTTGAAAAATTTCCTATAAAAAGTAAATTTTTGAAAAATTTCCTATAAAAAGTAAATTTTTGAAAAATTTCCTATAAAAAGTAAATTTTTGAAAAATTTCCTATAAAAAGTAAATTTTTGAAAAATTTCCTATAAAAAGTAAATTTTTGAAAAATTTCCTATAAAAAGTAAATTTTTGAAAAATTTCCTATAAAAAGTAAATTTTTGAAAAATTTCCTATAAAAAGTAAATTTTTGAAAAATTTCCTATAAAAAGTAAATTTTTGAAAAATTTCCTATAAAAAGTAAATTTTTGAAAAATTTCCTATAAAAAGTAAATTTTTGAAAAATTTCCTATAAAAAGTAAATTTTTGAAAAATTTCCTATAAAAAGTAAATTTTTGAAAAATTTCCTATAAAAAGTAAATTTTTGAAAAATTTCCTATAAAAAGTAAATTTTTGAAAAATTTTCTATAAAAAGTAAATTTTTGAAAAATTTCCTATAAAAAGTAAATTTTTGAAAAATTTCCTATAAAAAGTAAATTTTTGAAAAATTTCCTATAAAAAGTAAATTTTTGAAAAATTTCCTATAAAAAGTAAATTTTTGAAAAATTTCCTATAAAAAGTAAATTTTTGAAAAATTTCCTATAAAAAGTAAATTTTTGAAAAATTTCCTATAAAAAGTAAATTTTTAAAAAATTTCCTATAAAAAGTAAATTTTTGAAAAATTTCCTATAAAAAGTAAATTTTTGAAAAATTTCCTATAAAAAGTAAATTTTTGAAAAATTTCCTATAAAAAGTAAATTTTTGAAAAATTTCCTATAAAAAGTAAATTTTTGAAAAATTTCCTATAAAAAGTAAATTTTTTAAAAATTTCCTATAAAAAGTAAATTTTTGAAAAATTTCCTATAAAAAGTAAATTTTTGAAAAATTTCCTATAAAAAGTAAATTTTTGAAAAATTTCCTATAAAAAGTAAATTTTTGAAAAATTTCCTATAAAAAGTAAATTTTTGAAAAATTTCCTATAAAAAGTAAATTTTTGAAAAATTTCCTATAAAAAGTAAATTTTTGTAAGATTTATACGTTCCTTAAAAATAAAACACAAAAGATTTCGGAATCGTGATCAATTTAGATCCGATATTAGCAAAACTCTAAGCTTAAGTCGTCAAAAAGTTAAAAGTTAAATCAGCTAGCAGGTTTCTTACATATAAAAATCTTTTCTGTCGGATCAAAAATGTGAATTCTAGATCGTTTTTAAATTTCGAAATATCCGAGGTGCAATACTTTGAGGGCATATAGCTCCCCTCCTGATAAGCCTACAGATTACAAATTCTAAACTAAAGCTCGAATACTCCTCGTCAATAGACATGTGAAATTTCATGATAATACCGCTTCAAAGTTCTTGAATTATTTCCTTAAATTTGTCTTTTTCAACACACTGTGAGCCGTCTTTTTAAATAGAATGTGATAGGATCGGAGAAGTGGGAACTTATTTTCTCATATAAATAAAATCCTTATTGTAACTTCCGAACTACTGAAGATAATGGGCAAACTTTTGCCTTTTATAATGATTTTTATCAAAAATAGACAAAAACGAATCATATATATCATATCTTTAGAAAAACTGAAGGTAGAGTCTTCGAGCTTAGTACAACTAACATTTTATTACACTTATCGAGTTTTATTATAGGTTTATAGATACCATAAAAATTACATTTTTATTGTATAAACCCCGCTACTATATTAGGGGTCTTTTGACGACCCAAATCGTATTTAATGAGTGCATAACTTGCAAAGAACATGTTTGTCCGTCAAACCGACACACACCATCACTCTAACGACGATATATTGCATTGATCACAAGCCTTAGAAATGTACAAATTTGAATTTTCTCATTAAAGAAATTTCGGGTCAAAATATGACCCGAACCTAACATGTGTATTTTTTTCTAACATAGTAGCTGGGTTATAGGTATAGATTTTAACAGCCTCTTTTTGGAAGGAGTTTATTTTTGACAAAATTTACTAGAAAGGGCAACTTTCAAAACACGATGACAGGACACTCTAATTGAAAAGCACGTGGTTAGGCAAAAATGGTGAATAAATCTGGACTTTTATTTCATTAAAGACCTGAAAGATTTGGTTAACGTAGATATTTGTCGATTTAAAAGAAAAACAGTTACTGTCTTCCGTGGTAACATAATGGACTAAATGTGATTATCAGACTGCCAAAATAATCTGACCTATTCTAAAGCATCAAAATTTTATAGAGTAAAGACTGAGAGCATTAGCTCTTATGTACAAAGTCGAATAGTTGGAAAATACGAGTAACGCTGGGTCCATAAAACTAGTATGTATGTGTATAATCTAAAGGTAATGTTTGATTTTGAAAATTAGGAAAAAGAAAGTCCGAAAATAGAAATTCCTTATAAGAACTAAATGAGACGTAGAAACTTTGTAAAACATTTGAAAACCAATAAATAGGACCAAAATTTCGGGATCTTAAGAGCCATTTTTTTATATTGAGAGTTAGCAAACAGTATAAATATTTTGGGAAAAGTTCACCAGCTATATTTTATTCTAAGGTATAGTTGATAATATACTAAACTGATCTAATAAATTTTAAAATAAACTTAATTTTGAACGATTAAGGAAAAAAAGAAAAGTCTTCTAAAAAACATAACTAATAAATACTTAATTAAATCTTAATAAATTAAAATAGTATTCAGTGTGCGCGGCATTTTGCATATGGTGGGTGTAGTGGGTGGTTATATGGTGGTAGTTGTTTTTTGTATTTTTATAGGAAACATGGGAAAAATACTGATTGGTTGGAAACTAAAAAGTTTCAATAGAGATTTGGAGTTTTGAATTAATTTGATTAGACAAAATTATACATAATTTTATATACAAAAGACCTAATAAATTTGTATCATCAGAGACAGATTGTCACAGTCGATTCGCATCAAAAATAACGAAGTATCAAAGAAAATTTTGTTGCCTACTTTAAGGGGGATAAGATAATGTACAATGTAATTATAAACATTGATCAGTTAAGCGAAAACTTTATGTTTATATAAAATCTTTTAAAACAAATGATAGTGTTTAAATTAGTAAAATTACATAAATTTCGGACCTTGTTATAAAATTTTCTTAAACATTTTTTTACGATTCGAGTGCGAATTCAGGGGAAAAATTCGCTCATACAATTCGAATCGAAATAAAGTTGATTTTACGAAATTTCATTAATTTTGATTTGAATCGAAAGCGAAATCCGGCTTAGCTTTAACTTTATTTTTTTTAATTTTTTTGTCTTTTTAGCAAATGAATTATTAAAAATTAGAACAACAATTTCCGATTTTAGATTATTAGAAAAAAAAAAAAATAACTATTTGAATGAGTAAGATGGGTAAGATATTAGGACAAGAGTTAGGAGTTTAAGAGTAGTTAAATATAATGGTAATACGATTGATTATATGTTGGTAAATGCATGTAGTTAAGAAAGTATAAAACAAAAATTAAAATTGGGTCGTACGTGATCATTTCAGTTTGGAAGTTAACAATGGACGATATAAAGGTATCTTTAACAATGATGCCACGCATTGCCTTCCAGTCGGGTGCACTCTCATTGAGTAACTCACACACCGATTCCAAAGCCAATTTAACAGGTGGCGGTGGATTTGCCATGGTACGTATTTCAGCCAATTGTTTCTTTTTAATGCCGCTAACAGCTAAAGTTTTTCAAATTTCATTGAAGGGGGTAATAATTTTAAATTAAACTTATACTTAAGATTCTTTTTTTTAGAAAAAAAAAACTTAATAATAACTTAATTTTATTAATAGAAAAACTTAAATTGTGTTTAAGAAAAAACGGGTTTTTCCAGAACTTACCTTGTTGTGCTTCAATAACAGCCGGTTCTACTTGAGCCAAATCGGCCATGACATATTTACGTTTTTCTTCGATCTTGACTGTTTGTTCAGCCAATTTGTTTTGTAATTCTTGGGATTGTATCTTCTTGATTTCGGCCTCCTGTTGATCCTTGAACATTTGTTTAAGTTTAGCATTGGCTGCCTCATTCTTGGACTGCAATTCTTGTTTCTTAACGGCCAAAGATTTCTGCATTTCCTCAACTTGTTCCACAGTTTCGGCAATCTTGTTCAGACCGACATTTAAGTGCAATTGTTGTTCTTCCAAATCACTGCGCTTTTCGGTGTAGAGTTTAACAAAGTGATGAATAAAGTCGAGATAATGACGGGGTGTAACAGCCATAGTGCGTCCGCCACGTTTAGCCAAACGAGCGTTGGCTTGATGCAAAGTCTGATGGACATAGACACAACTGTTGATGACAGCATCACGATGAGTGGGTTGTGCTGGTACCATGGCACAGACTGATGGGAAGAAGTCGGGTGCTGACCATGTGGGTTTCTCCAAATCGACACGAGTTGTAAATTCTTTGCCCACTTGGAAGAGGGCTGAATCAGACCAGTCACCGAACCAATTGAGTACACAACGATTGAACAAGGCTGGCGAGGTGGCAGCACGATCTTTAAGGCCATCAGTAGAGGGATTCATGGTGAAGACTACATGCAAATTACGCATGACCTGTTGAGTGAACCTGAAAAAAATTAAAAATTTTTTTTCGTTAAAAATATGTATTTTTTATAACAGCTTTAATTCATACCATTTATACAATTCATCGCTGGAGTCCAACATCAGACCCTCCCGCTGAGCACCCTCCTTACATTGAGTCATCAAAGTTGTATATTCATCACCTTCAAATAGACCGGGAACTTCACCGTTGGCCAGCAAAGTGTTCATACGTTCCAAGAAGCCAGAATCTAAAACGTTCGATTCATCCAAAATGAAGGCAATCTTTTCATCCCTACAACCGGAACGGCGTAAAACTGAACGTAGATCCTCATCGAAATCTTCACCGGTATATTTGTTGTGAACCTTGATTTGGAATATCGATAGACCATTCATCCAGGCAACGAAACGTGATAGAGTAGTTTTACCAGCACCGGAGACACCAATCAAAAGTAAATGACCTTGGGGTTGACGGAAAATACGATCGATACGTAGAACATGTTCCAAGACCTCGTCGAAGAGTACAAGAGGAACATCCAATTCTTCTTCGTAGAAGACCTTAAGACGTGCACGTACATAATCACGCAATTCTTCGCGATTGACGGGCATGTAATCCTTGGACAACCAGTTACTGTATAGAATAGGACGTGCCAAGGCCTCTTCGGAATTAATACCGGGGAAGTGTTTCAAGCCGACGATGTCAATGTTTTCATTAGTCCATCTACGCTCATTGTCGTCAACCAAACGATCTTGGAATAGACGTAAAGCTTCATGGGCCCAAATGCGCACTAAGCCTTCAACTGGTAGCGAATCGAGAGGACGTATAGCTTCACAGATACCACGTACCCAGCGAGTCATTTCACGTGGAGAGTAGACATAATGCGGCTGCATGTCTTGAGTGAAACGATCTTGTGAAGCCAAATAGAATTCCACCATTGCATTAGTCAAAGGCTCGGCATAACCACGCAAGGTTGGCATGAGACGCAACATGGCACGAGAGAAGGTACCATAAATCTGTTTCAACGAAGTCTCACCAGGATAATCAACATAAATAATAGGTACATGTCTCAAGAAACGATGAGACAATGGTTTACGACCAGGATCAGTGGGAGGATTACAGGCGCCCACAAATTGAATGCGTTCCAAAGAAACCCAAGCTTGATCACTGCTACGATAGAAACCTTTGTGTTCTACCAATTGACGTAAGAATGAAATGACACGTTGAGTGCCATACGAATCCATATCGGGTAAATTGATTTCATCACAGAACAAAACCAACCATTTGCCAATTTGTACCGGAGACAAGACTACGCCATTAGGAGTCTTACGGTATTCACAATAATGATCGAAAGTCTTGAGTAGCAATTCGGGAGTAGTGGCCGAAGAGAAATTCAAGCCAACAACTTCCATATCGGGTAAAGCTCTCAAGGCAGAGAACAATGTCATAGTCTTACCGGAACCAGGAGGACCGCACAAAACTGTAAGAGAAAAAGTTTTATATAGAACTAATTTCAAAAGATTTTTGACCTACCCAAAGGCTTATGTTCAGCCAACCAAGTGTATAGTAAAGATTCATGACGCACGGTATCCAATGTAGGTACGACAATATCTGGTGAAGCCACTTTATGGGTTTCAACTTCAATAACTGGCACCTTATTGGACCAGGGTACCCATTCTCCATTCATGCTAACCTCAAAATCAATAATGGGCACACCACTGGATCCTGGTAGTGGTACGGTGGTAACACTACGTACAAAATCACCCAAATCAGTGCGTACTTTAAGTTTAGCATCACCAGCAAAGGACCAGAGTACTGAGTACACCAAAGCCTTGGGTATATAGTGTTCCAATTGATCGGTAGTGCAAGGGAAATCGGGATGTGTGGAATTGTAGTTCAAGACGTTTCTGTGGAATAAGAAAAAAAATATGAATTTTAAATAAAAAGTATAATTCCTATTTCAACTCATACCTTGCAGCTTGATTCAACATAGAGAATAATGAACTTAAAGCTCTCAAGCGCGTAAAGTCCATAATATGCTCTTGATCCATGGAATATTCCAAACTGCGCACAACAATACCATCACCTGAGAAGAATGGCTGCAACAGCATAGCAATGTCACGTTGTACTTGCAAAGAAGGTGAAACCTCATCCTCCTTATCCTTAACAGGCTTAACAATGCCCACAAAGTCATCATCGTTATCCTCCAAGGGGATGGAACGTAAACGTGATAAATAGTTTTCAAAGATCATTTCAGTTGAGAGTACATCTTCAGAGAACCAAACCATACCGCAACGAGATACAGTAGCCAAAGTGGCAAATTTCAAATCCTGAACCTCAAACATAATGCGAACGTTCGGTGGCAATGAAAGACGTTCACCATTGGGTAGAGTCAAGAGTTTGTTGTCATCCAATACGGAATTCAAATTTTCAACCCATTCAGGATCGACATCACCATCAAAGATAATCCATTGACGTTTATTGATTTCACCACGAACATTATCGATAATCTTACGCAAGACATGGGTAAACAAACCATCAGTCCATTCACGAGTATTGGGATCCAAAACACCATAAAGGGCCTCCTTCGAAATGGCTTTGGGATCAATAACATGAGCCACGCCCTCAACACCCTCATAACGTTCAAGAGCCTTAAGCAAAGTACGCCAAGCAGTAGATTTACCCGAACCCGAAGGGCCCACCATCATAAGACCATGATTGAGACGGGAAATTTGGTAAAGTTGTAAGACCTAAATGAGAATTGGAGGATTAAGTTTTATTTTTTAAGAGATAGTTTCTAAGCTTAGGCTAAATAAACATTAATAGCATTTTTAACAAGTTTAAAAAGTTTTTTTTTTCCAATTTACTAAGATTGGTGTTTTCTTTTTAACTTTCTTTAAACTTGTTTCGTGTAAAAGTGCATAAGAGGAAGTTAGAAAATTTCTTACTTTATCAACCCAAGTTTCACCAAATCCCTGTTTTCATTTATATACAATAATGTTAACAATTTTTTACAGGATTTTACAGGATTTCATTTAGTTTTGTGTTAGTTTGTGATTTTTTAATACATTTTAAGAGAAATTTGAAATTAATAAGGAAGAAATTTAATAAAAAACAAATTGTTTAAATGGAAAAATGGTAAAAATTTTTGTTAAAACAAATAAATGGCAAGAGTTGTTAGCAAAACGCCATACAATATACTAGCTAACCACTTGACCATTTATTTTAATAGAAAATTAAAATCCCAAACTAACCTTTTCCATCCAGGCGGCACCCTGTTCGTCGCCTTCGCCACATACCAAATAATCTTCTTGGCAAACTTTACGAATTTCTTCTTTCAAGCCCTTCATTTCAGCTCTGGTATAGCCTACATTGGGGAAGACATCGCTCAAGAGTGAGAACAATAGAGGAATATCTTCGGCCACCAATTTGGGTACCATGGTCTCACACACAGATTGTATAAGAATTTCTTGTTCGGGTAGATTTTCAGCGACTTGAGCCTCATCAATGTTTTCTTCACCACGTGCCCTTAGTGTCTCCTTTATCTTTTGTATGCGATCACGTTTAACATTACCAGCTGAAATCAAGACCGATTTCAAGGCACGCAAACCGAAATCGTAGTGAGATTGATTGGACAATTGTTCGTCACACAATTTAAAGAAGGGAACAATCTTGCAGGCCAATTTCTCAGCCGAACGGAAGCCTTGAGAGAACAACATAACTTCAGCAATAAGCTGGCGATCAGGTTTAGTCATAGCCAAAGAACGGAAGAGTTTCTTCAAGTTATCAGGCAAATTGGAACGACCAGCATAACCAGGATTCATGGTAATGAAGATAGCCATATCGGGTGAGACACGAACTTGTTTGCCGACCAATTCCACAGTAATAGATTCCTTATTAGTGTCCATTTCATATTTTAAAGCCTCCTGTATAGTTTGAATTTGTTGCGAACAAGCGGAAAGCATACGTTCTTCCAAACGATTGAATTCATCGAAACAACCCCAAGCGCCTACTTGACAAAGACCCACAAATATACGACCCATAGCTTGGAAATCAAATGTTTCGTCACAATTGAAGACCAAAACAAAGCGACCCAATTGATTGCCCAAGGCTTTAACGGATTCTGTTTTACCCGTACCAGCAGGACCGAAGGGAGAACCACCCAAACGTGATTCTAAAGCTTGAGTCATTGTCAAATAGCAACGATCGGTTAAAGGTGTTTGGACCAAACGATCTTGTACGCCCAAATATTCGAAGCCATAGAAGAAGCGAGCATTAGCCATGTGGATGGTGAGTTGTTGGAGGACCTAAAATAGAATAATAATTTTAAATTGAAGCATAGTTTTGATTAAAAAACAAAAAATTACCTCTGTTTGTCTGGGATCAAAATAGAATCTCATTTCGCATAACCATTGGAAGGATTTGGGACTGGTGACGCCATTTGTTATCAAACGTCGGGTTACAGTACGTTTGTGTACAAATTCATTGATCTAAAACGAAAATTATTTTAAATTTATTTTTATTACCTATTTTATTTAAATTTTTTTCCTTACCAAGTGTTCCAATTTCTTTCTGCGCAAAGCTGGTTGTTCCTGCAAAACCGAATCAGCCAAAACATTGAGTGTTGACTCTACGGTACCCAAAACACGCTGCAAAGGTTTTGTGCTATTAGCATCCGATGCTTGTTGTAATCCCGCTTCAACATCTTCAGACCACAAGATTTGAGCTGCCAAGACTACAATTTGTGCTTGATATTTATCACACCATTCCATATATTTCTGTGGTTCAATTTGTCCCTCACGGAATTGTTTGATATCTTGTACAGCTTGAGCCAAAAGAGAAGCTAAGGTGAAACGCATTTGCTTTTCGACCAAAGACAACCATTCATTGATTTTAGGATGTTCTATAGTAGAGACGGGATTAATGAATTTAACCTCTTCTCCTTCACGTGAAGAGACACCCAAAATTACAGTGTTATCCTCGTTAAGTAAAATGGCTGCAATGCCAGCAAACATTTTCTTGAAATGCTTTTGCAAACGGGCAATATTTTTGCTGTTGCCAATGATTTCCAAAAGATCTTCATCGCCCACAAAGTAGAATCGTGGGAAGGAAGTACGCTCACGCTCCAAGTATTCGCCCAAGGCCTTTTGAATTTTGCCCAAAAGATCAGCCAAACGTTCCAATGACCTTTGTACAGCTGGTATATTCAAGACATCCATTACTTTAGGAGACTTAGCCACCTTCTTCATAAGACCCAAAAATTCTGAACTAATACTTTGGAATCTAGAAGTTTCTTGAGGCAAAAGGGATTTGATATCAGCACTTCCCGAGAATATACCCTCCAAATAAACCCATCTACGTTGTACATCAATCCAAACGTCGAAAAGAGCATTAATACGATTCAGTTTCTCTTCCCAGGTGATGGTTTCCTCTTCGAAGACTTTGTAGAATGGCGAAAGTTTCATGGCAGCCACCGAATTGATGTGTTCCTTAACCTTGTTGAACAGATCATCCCAGCCACGTATGATGCGGCATTTATTTTGATAGTTAATCAAATCCAATTCATAGCTTTGCCAAGTATCGCGTACTTGTTTCAAGAACTCTTCCAAGGCCATTTCTCCCTGGGCTACACGCATAATATCCTTGACAATGTTTTCATTCTTTTGTAAGTTAACATCCCATACTTGGCCGAGTGTAAGATCAGAAATGACCCAGTTAACACGCAATTCCTTGGTCAATTGTTTCCAGTGACGTTCTTTGAGAGCATCCGATTTAAGTTCAACAATTAACATGTTAACCTTGATGTAACTTTGAATCAATTTCTTAACATACTCGTACGACTCGTACATACGCAAACGAGCTGGTAGTTCCTTGAGTTGGGACATTAAAGCCTCCAACTGTTGACGCAATTTGCGTGGTTGTACAGATAACCATGGTTTTTCTCTAAAAGAAGGTGGAGAGAAAAAATGTCGGTCTTATTAGGAAGGTTGAAACTAGCACTATTTTGTAGACTAAAGAAAATTTCCTAATATTTTCTTTAATCTGTTAGGAAACGATCATTGTCACAACATAAATTATATAGTCAATTTTGTAAAAAAGAAAATTGTGCAAAAATTGTATATCAATTTTTTTTATAAACAGTCTTATTATGGTGTCTGGTCCACGAAACTCTAGTCTTCGAATTTTAGTCATAGGTTAAAGAAAATTCTTAAATATGTATATTCTTTAATCTAGTACAAAAATATTATATTAATAATATCTATTATAATCAGCCTTATTACAATTGTCGAAGTCGTGTCTTCGACCACGACAGTTAGTACTAGATTAAAGGAAACATTAACACAATTTCATTAATCTAGTACTAACTGTCGTAGTCGAAGATTCGACTTCGACAATAGTTATAATTCTGATTATATTATATTATGCGTCACTCCCAATATAACGCACAAAAAGAATAAAGCCTTCAAATTATAACTTACCGAGTTTCATCAATTTGAGTCCAAACTTTAGAAAGTTCACTCCAAACGCCACGCAAATCTTGCAATTCTTCCAAAGCCACATTCATGCGCTCAGAGCTGTTGTTGGGTACAGCCGATTCCTGTAATTCCAAAGCTTCCTTAGCCTTGGCCACATTATCACGTTCCTCCTTCAAACGAGAATATTTACTTTCAAACATTTGCAATTGTTGTAGAGCATCATCGGGACGTATTTTGCCACCAGTTGGTTTATTGTCTTCCCAGTCCTTAAGGAAATCTGTTGTACGTGTCTCAACGGCCTTGTCTTCGGCCACAATTTTAGCCTGCAAACTGGCCACTTGTGTCTGAATAGCAGTGTCTTTACGTTTAATGATTTCATTGAAGGCAGACCATTCACCCTCGATGTTATCGACATGCAACCAATTGTTGGGGAATTGGAAACGTTGACGTTCCAAAATGCGCTGAGCCTCACGAAAGACCTCAACTTGTTTGTCCCAAACCAACATTTCTTTTTTGAGTGATTGCACGTAAGTAATGAAACTAACGGCATCTGTGGTGCTAGCAGCCTCAATACTTTGCATTTCCAAGTCGGTTCTAGATTTGGAAACCTTGGTATGGAACGTTGACATTTCATTGCCCAAGAGAGAACCAAATTTACCCAAGGCCTCCTTATGCCAGGAATCATATTTCAAGGTAACCTTTGCTTGAACCTTGGCGTAATCGATTATAATAGGTCCATAAGCACGTCTGGTGTCAGAAGTATCAAAAGTGGTTCTAGATTTTTTAATATCATTCAAACATTTTATCCATAAATTAACATCTTCACCCAAACGACCGTAAAGAGTATCGGCTTGCAAGTCCCATAAGGATTGATAGCGCAACCATTCATCAACATAGTTGCGAACCTCCCCAATTTTACTCTCAATAGCATCATATGCATTTTCCAAAATTTTATTGTCAGGCAATTTTGTCAATAAATTACGATAAGTTTGCGATACTGGCTTATCTAAGCCAACTTGATAACGTGAGCTTTGCAGGCGTACTTGAGATGTAACGATGGCTTGCCAGGCAAAAAGTTGTTGCATAATTTGGAATCTGGCTTCCTCGATGGAAGGATACAAATACATTTGTTGATTGGTAATTCGAATTTCATGGATAGCATTTTGAATTTGTGGCTCTCCTCCCAACTTATGGGTAGGCTGAGCTGGGGCATCAGTGTCCATGGAAAGATCTACTTCTTTCTTATTACCAGTTAAGGCCTCAGTCCATGCCTGTATGCCAGCCTGCAAACGCATGGCGAGCTTCTTCTCTACCTCTTCATCGAGACGTGTTACCCAGACGCTTAAATTGGAATATTGCCGCAAAGATAAATCATCTACAGCATGTTGGATTTTGGAGAGTATCTCCACAAAGGTGGCGGCACTAAAGGGACAAGTCTCCAAAGAGCGTACATCGACATCCAATTGTTCTTCGACCACCAAAAGATC
The DNA here is from genome assembly GCA_933228675.1 of Stomorhina lunata. Taxonomy (NCBI): domain Eukaryota; kingdom Metazoa; phylum Arthropoda; class Insecta; order Diptera; family Rhiniidae; genus Stomorhina; species Stomorhina lunata. Next base: position 31,902,301 of record OW121742.1, read on the forward strand.
TTCCACCTTAATATAAAACTTATTAAAAACAAAAAAAAAAAAAAACGATGTACAATTTCAATCTAACATACCTTCTCTTGGAATTGGGTAACACATTCCGATAAACGCAAAACATAGGGATCCAATTTATAGGATTCCCAGACCAATCCAATACCCTCAGATACCAAATTCAAAACATCTTTACGCAAACCAGCTACCAAGGGCACAATACTGGCACGATCTTCAATCTAAATTATTAAAACGAAAATTCTTCAATTAGGATTTTATTTATAAAAATATTTTTTAGCCAACACTACTTTAAAAGTGCCTTTAGAGAAAAGCATGCTTTTGAATGGATTTTGTTATTATTCTATTCAAACAAAAAATTTAATTCTACGCTACACATTAATTTTGGTATTAATAAATTAACAAAAAAAGTTTTAAATCATGATGAAAACACAGGAGCACAAAATTTTGCGGACAAGCTTTCCGTAAGCTGTTTTAGATAGCTTTGACATTGGCTTGAATATGTGTTTTTAAGACTGTGCCATATGTTAAATTAGATATTAGATATTAATGGCAATTTATTTTAAAAACCAATATCATTTTCGGCTCCTGAAAGTCAAAGCTATCTAAAATAAGAACAAAAAACTTATGGCATCGCAAAAAGTCCTTTTTTGTGCCTCAGTGTATTTAACAATTTTTTGAAATTTCAATTACTACCTTGAAGACAGAATTTTGTGCTAAACTCCTATTATTTAGCTGCATGTAAGTAAAAAAGGATAATGATATTTGTTTGTAGGTTTTGAGTTGAGGTGGATGATGGATGAGAGTTAGGACTAAAATATGTATGTTTAATGTTTTATAAAGAAAAAAATAAACTCAAAAGAAAAAGGACATAAATCGCCAATGTTTAAGAAATGTATTCTAAAGATTTCAAAATCTTTGGAATACAAGATCTAAACATTTGTGTTTAGGTACAAAAAAGTTTTGTAAGTGTAAAAATGTTTTGAAAAAATTATAAAAATACTAAAGCCATTTATGCTGCTGACCTTATGGATAAGGTGCATGCGTTTTGATATTTATCAAATAAAAATATAGAAAAAAAAATCTTATAAATTAAATAACAAAAAACAAAAGTGTGTAATAAATATTTTAAAATAATTAAAAGGTTGTTCTTAATATAAATTATTTTGTAGTGGTTGTGTTTAAAGGAAGAATTTGTATAAAAAAAGTAATGACTGGCAGAAACAAATATTAAGCAAATTCTTTTATTTGAAAATATATTCAAAATAATTGAAAAGTATCTAAATTTTAAAAACAATTTTGATATTTTGATATTGTTATATTATAATCGCGTTATTATGAGGCATTATAAAATATAATATATAATAAAATTAATAAGTAATTATAATCACCTTTTTATTGTAATGCATTGTTACAGATTTTAAAGCTATTATATTGAGCTTAATAAGGCTTTATAATATAGTACCTGGGTGACAGAGCCTTGCTCGGTGCTTTATGATAAGTATTTCGAGGCAATAAATTCTGAATCATTTTATTCATTTTGTTCCATTAACACATCAGATCAAATGAATAGTTTACAGTTCAATTCATTTTGAATAATTTTGGAAATTGGTCATATTTAGAAACCTCCGTCGAATCATGCGCACAAACATTGCTAAAGATCATAGCCTGATCAAATGCACATTTTGAGATTTAATTCATTTTGAGTAGTTTTCAGTGGCGCCATCTGTCGGAAAATGCTCATACCAACTAAGAAACCTTCGTCAGGTCATGCGTAACAACTTTGCTAAAGATCATAGCATGATCAAATGTACAATTTACGATTTAATTCACTTTGAATAATGTTCAGTAGCGCCACCTGTCGGAAAATATATTATACGGCAATGCGGAATAACTTTGCTAAGAATCATGGCATGATCATTCATTTAATTCACTTTGAGTGTCGGAAACTGGTCATACCAACTAAACAACCTTCGCCACAACTTTGCTAAAGATCATAGCATGATACAATGCACAGTTTACGATTTAATTCATTTTGAGTAATTTTCAGTGGCGCCACCTGTCGGAAATTAGTCATACCAACTTTCCTCATAATAAAACATAACAGTGTCGGAAACTGGTCATACCAACTAAACAACCTTCGCCACAACTTTGCTAAAGATCATAGCATGATACAATGCACAGTTTACGATTTAATTCATTTTGAGTAATTTTCAGTGGCGCCACCAGTCGGAAGTTAGTCATACCAACTTTCCTCGGCTTATGCGCAACAACTTTGCTAAAAAACATAACATGATCAAATACATAGTTTACTATTCTATAAAGGATATACAAACAAACATTCATTTGTTAAAAAAAAAACATTACACATTTTTTCCACTTTTATCCCCTAATTTCAAAAAAATTCCATTTGAATTCGGTACACTATAAAAACGCAGTTAACATATTATTTCTATTCATATTACTTCATGAGGTGTTATCATTTTATCCCTTTTTTACCCATTTTGGCTCCCGAAATCAAAAAAGTTCCAAATACGTGTTCAATCTTTTTTCACAATTATTGATTGCATCACAAATTTTCTTTCTATATTCTTTTGTTTAAAAGAAGGAAGTGGCTTAAAAATAGTAGTAGTAAACACTTGTCAGCTTATTTTAACAGTTGTTCAAAGCATAATTAAAATTTTGCATAATTTAAAATTTTCCCCTTTTTACCCGTTTTTACCCCTTAGAGGCAAAGTTTTCAAAAGTCCCTTCTTACTCGACCTATACATCGAAAAAGGTACCCAAAAGGTGCATTATAATACTTTAAAATCTCATAATGCATAATTATACATTATAATCCCATTATAATACATTACATACATATATACATACACAATCCCAACGTCATTCCAATTGAAACAAGAGGTACTTGTTGTTGGGCAAAGTTTCTCTGATTCTCTCTTACTTTGTATTTTGCCTACCCCTAGGGTTAGCAAAATTAAAAATCAGAGAAACTTTGCCCAACAATGATCTAAGCCCGATTCTATTTTTGGACTCAATGAAAGAGACCAACGTTTTAACTCCGGCTCAGAACGGCAAATGCATTAGTTAGAGAAGTTACATAGCCTAATACTTAATAACCAGCGGCTCACCTTTTAACTCAGCTATAAGGTGAACCGCTTTTTTGAACATTTATTTTTTTAAGTAAGTCAGGCCAGTGATCGAACTTGGAACCTCTGGTATGCTTGGCGAATGACTTACATGCTATACCACGGCGGTTCACAATAATACATTATAATCTCATTATAATGCATTATAAAACATTATAACCTTATTATAAAGCTTTATTTGCTTCACATGCATTTCAACATTTATTTCAAAGTTACTCAAAATATTATTAGACAACAATTGCTTAAGCTTTGTTTCTGCTTTGAAAATTGCAGTTATTAAATACTTAACAAAAATAAAACTAAAACTTACCTTTTCCAATGTTCGCTCATAAGTGCGAACGCTTTCAATTAAAGAGATTGCATAAGGATAGATCTGGTTGGCCTGATGAGCCTTATTAACAATTGTCAAAGGAACTCTGAAAATTTTAATAAAAACCCAATAAATCAATTAATAAATTCACTGCTTTCGTTCTTAAAAACCTACCTAAAACTTAAGTTCTTTATATTTCTGACTTCCTTGGACAATGTTATGATTTCGGGCAAAAAGTTAACACGTAACTTAAGGATATTACCCTTGCCCGAACGAGAACGTGCCGAATCAATGGTAAAAATACGTCCGGTACTGCCAAAGTTACGTTCTTGTACTTTACGAGCCCATTCCTGGAAAACTTCATCAATATTGAGTTTGGCGCGGAAACTATCACCGTCGGCTTTAAGTTTTTGACCCTCAATATGAGATTCCCAACCTTTGCCTAAGACATCTTCGACGCGTTTTAAGTACATGGTAAGTTGGTTGTTGATTTGACGAGCCCAAATAATGGAGCCAGCCACAGGGGGTAAATCGCGTACGGTGGATAAGCGACAGCTTTTAGATTGGGGATATTGGACCTAAACAAAGATTTTATTTAAAAAAAATATGAAATTGAAATATTTTTCTTCGATAGTATAGTGATAGTATCCAGCCCCTTAAAAGTACTCACCTTAAATTTCTCATGCAAAGCCTCAATATCATCCTTGACCCTTTGAATAAGTTGAGTTTGATATTCACGTATAGCTCCTCGAATATGAGGTCTCACAAACAAAGCATTGAATCTAGAGAAGATACGGAACATTTCATTGGCATTCTTGGCTGTTCCCAATTGATCACGCAAATGAGCGGTAATACGTGTTTCAACACGATCAATACGTTCTTCATAACGCTTGACAGCAGCTTCCCAAGCTTCGGAGCCTTCCTTGGTTATATCCAAACAATCGACTTCTTTAACATTTTCGTAAGCCAAATTTACTTCTTCGATTGCGTTGGCATCATCGGCTTCCAAGCTATAGGGTTGCTTAGCCTCGATAGCATTACTTTCATTTTGTTGTTGCTGTTTAGTGGGTCTCAAGACACGCAAGATGACAGTGCGTAATTGTTCATGTTGTCTTCTGAACTTGCGCATATGTTCCATGCGTGTTTGCAACTTCTTGTGGGCAGGCGAAACACGCCATACCATTTTCAAGTGTTCATCACGCTTCTTCTTGACAATATCACGCAAAAGTCCCTGCAACTTATCGTACTCATCATCCCAACAGCTAAAGATTTCGAAACATTGGTTCATAACACGTTCGAATTCATCGAAGGGAATATGCATTAGACGACGAGTGCCCAAAACTTTCAACAATTGTTGAGACAAGTCACGAGAAATAGCCTCAATCAGTTTGAGACAACGTTGTATGGGATACTTGGTATTACGAACTTTACGTAAATGGGAGAAGATCTGCTGAACAGCAGGTTTGATTTTCTCCAATTCCGTGGCTGAGAGTAAATCATTAATGGGGAAGTCTTTCATTAAGGGATTATAATCAGCCACTGTGGCCAAAGCCTGCTTAAGGCCAGTGTCAGTATCAAACGACACAGTGGCATGGAAACGTTTGCCATGCTTCAAAATATCCAAAGTTAAGGCAACCTCGGGACTCTCACGTTTCTCCTGGATGCGATAGAGAGCCCTTTCCAAGTTTAACCAGAAGGAAATTTCCTAGAATTAAACATATGTATATTAAACTACTTTTAAACCTTGCAATGAAGAAAGATTTACCTGCAAAGCTGTACCCGATGAGGGATCACGATCCAATTTGGTAACCTTTTTGATTTCCTTAATCCAGCGATTTACACCATTTTGAAGATGATTCAAAAACGATGAATCCTCAACCTTATCGCCAAAGTCTCCAACTTTAGCCTTGCGATTCTCATCGGAACACTTGCGTATAACCGAATTAACCATGGGATGAGCGGTTAAGGTTATCTCGGGAATATCAATATTTTGTTGCAAATGCAAAAGACCCATTTCAAGCTCAGCCAATTTTTTCTCAACTGAAGGAGCCATCTTGTCACCATCACGATCGGCTCTTCCAGATTCTTTAACATAAGACTTGAAGTAAGGTGCCAATGATTTGCTAATGAAAGCATGTAACGTTTCGTAAGGTGAACCATCCGAAAAGTTAATAAGACGCAATTGGGAATGTATGGACTTGTCAGCCTCGATGACGGTACCACGTTTGATACAGGCCAACGATGCCATACGACTGTTGGTGAAATGAACATCATTGCTGATTTGATAGGTGACAAATTCTTTTTCCTCTTCACCCTCAGCGGGTTGTTCATTTTCATCTTCTGGAAAAAAGATAATAAAAATTTAAATTAGCTTGATATTTGGATATACAAATTTAAATATGGGGAAAAAAATCGAAATTAAATTAAAATTTTTATAAAAAAAAATGTTGGAATTGAAATTTTTTAGAAAAATTTTTGATCTAGATTTTTTTATAGAAAATATTTTTTGATATAAACTTTTTAATAGAAAACCTTTTGATACTATAATAATAAAATGTTTTATAGAAAACTTTTCGTCATAAAATTTTTAATGGAAAAGTTGTCGTGATAAAATTATGAATAGACAATTTTTTATAGAAAACTTTTCATTTAAAATTTTTAAAAGGCATATTTTTTATAGAAATCTTTTCATTATAAAATTTTTAATAGAAAAGTTGTCGTTATAAAATTTTTAATTGAAAATTGTTTGTTATAAAATTTTTAATAGAATCATTTTTTTTTTTGAAAAAATTGTTTGTGGAACAATTTTTGCTTTAAACTTTTTTATAGAAAAGTTTTTCTTTAAAACTTTTTTTATTGAAAATTTTCAATTAAAAAATTTTTGATATACATATAATTCAAAAACAGAAAATTTTTTATTAAAAATTTTTCGATATAAAATTTGTATACAGAATTCTTTTTTTTTGAACTTAATAATTAGAAAATTAACTAATTAGTAATCCAAAAATTACCTCATCAATATACCTCAATATCCCCGTATCAAATACTAAACCAAAAACCACATAAAAACAAGTTTATTAATCATCGCCATCGTTTACAATAAAAGCAAACAGAAACAATCCAAATTTATAACCTTGATCTATATATTTTCAATAAATTTTCAATATCAAGGCGAAATATACAACCAATACGTATAAAACATTTAACCGACTAATATACTCAATGTCCTCGAATACAACCTTCACATAGAACAAACTCATACATTTGATTCGTTCATACTCAAGGTTTTCACCTTGATTATGAAGGTAATTTCAGTCCAATACTCCCTACAATATTTTAACCTTCGCATTCAATGTGATGGCATTGAATCGCAAAAACGACAACCTTCAATTCAATGTCACGTTCATTGTCACTGTTTTCAGCAACGCGATTCTACCCGTCTGAAGTATGATGATAATTGTTCAAGGTCATTTGATATTTTGTTTCAAGTATAGAACGAAACAAAAAAAAAAATAAACATTTTTAAAAAGCTAACAAAAAAAGCTTTTTTGTGTATTAAAACAAACGCGGAAGAGATTTTTTCAGGTTTATTATTAATTAAGCTTATTTTTGCATACAGGCTAACATTATTAAAAAGGGGGAGAAGGAGGAATATATTATTAATACTTAAATAAATAATGAGTTAATATTTTTATTATTTGGTGGTATTAAAGCGGAATACAAACGCTTAGAAAACTTTTATCATCAAATAAATCATTTATTTCTAACAAATAATTTTTATTTTAAATGTTTACAAAAAGCCTGCCTGTTTTAATAAGTGTAAATGGTATTTATAAACGAGTTATGAAACTATTATTGGCTTATCGTAGGAATTTTGTATGAAAAATTTGATTTATGAGTTTAAGTGTAACATAAGTTATCCACTTTTTATTGCTTACAGAAATTCACTTAAGAAATTGTAACAAGCCATCGATCGCAAATAGAAATTTCATCCATTAAGTTTTACCCTGTTAATTCATGCGGTACTAAAACCTTGTGATTCTTTGTACATCCGTTCTCAATTTTATTAACTTTTTCAGTGGTTAGTCGACCATTGTGACAAATGTACACTGCATCAATTAACGGGGTAAAACTTAATGTACGTTTCCACTGCAGTCGGTTCTTCGTACCCGAACGACTCGGAAAACTTAGGATTCCGAAACTTCTGCGATATTACCACTAATATCGCAGTTTATCTTACTTGTTTTCTTGTATTTAATGACCTTCTATTTCAAACTTCCATTAGCATTATTTGCCATTCATATTCATTTATCTACAGGCCAAGCCTCTTAGACATAGAGGAAAATATGCAGAACATGAATGATACTCTAAATTCGGAGCTAATATCAAATTCTGAGTAGGGTCGTATAAATAGGGTTTATTTTAATGTCAGAAAAACCCAATGATTTACATTAACACACAAACGTATGGTTGACAATGTGCTTCATCTGTTACTATTGGTGGTATAAATATTGAGAAATCAGAAGGTCTTAATGTTGTGGGCATGAAAATACAGTGTGATGTCTTTTAGACTCAATATATTTTTTAAGTGTCGAAGGAAGCGTTCAAGTGCCACGGTTTTTTAAAACGTTGTAAGACATACTACACTTCATCTGATCTCCTTAACGACCAAAAATGGAATACAACTCTCATGTAGCTCCGGCCAAAATCTAGTTTAAAATTACTCGACCCTGTACAAGAAATGTCGAAGCTGCTTATTAGTGACAGTAGGGTAGCCAGCACTATTGACTCACTAGAGAAACGTCGCAATTTGGTTTGTGTTTAACTGTTCTACCGATAGTGCAATGGTATGTGTTCTAATAAAATAAGAGACATTGTTCCCGAAACCCGAACTTTTGCACGTAGTACTCATATATCCTCAAGGACTCATCCATTTGCTGTCGATTGGTTAGTGGATAGCACAACGCATTATTGGGAAAATTCGTTCTTTAGCCGCAATGTCCGTATGTAGAATAAACTTTTTTACATCGCACTTGTTCAACAAGAGGGTATTAACTCAAAATTTTTAAATTTTAACTTTTTAGAAGAAATTGATGTGTAGTGGTCTTATCTACCCATTGTAAAAATCTGACATCATTTTCACTATAATTTCGCCAAAAAAAAAACTACAGTTTTACCCCTCTTCTTTATAAGAAAGTACATAGTAGTAAAATAAAATAGTTTTTTGACTCTACTGAAAATTTTAAAATTTTGAGTTAATACCCTCTTGTTGATCAAGTGCGATATCAAAAAATTAAAATCGAATGTCCACAAAAACTACTTCCTCTCTCCCATAACCTTTTTTTCAGGGTCAAACCCTGAGTGTTGGTCAAATTAAAAATAAATCGCAGTTACAACAGCAACAAGTACATTTGTGACCTCCAAAGTATCAGATTGAAATCAAGCAAATGTTATATTAATTAAGCCTTTAATACGTTCTTATATTTTTTTAGAAAACCAAAATATGGCGTCAACTCTGCGATTTTTCAATGAGGATATAATATATAAAACTTTTCACAAAATAATCGAATTGTCTTCCAGCAAATATCAGATTTTAAACCATATTCCAGAACAATAAAATATCAGAGATTGATTCGTTTTTACTAAAAAAAAAATCGTATATTAGCTTATTTATAGTAACATTTTAATATCTCAGAACTCCCCAGAGTGATTGCCTATGATATCTTAAGTTGTTTCAGATCTCCTTTCCTTTCCCAATAGGAGTGTTTTTGCGATATTTGTACTATTTCTATTGTGATCAAACTTGTTCTCCGCTGCATATTCATTCCTTCTTTTGCCTTGGGCGGGTTTTAAATTAAGAACGAGGCTCTATCTAAAGGATAATTTAAATTTCTCTATATGTTATCTTCACCAATGCGAAGATCTTTCCAGACATGTTAAAATTTGTAAGACCTCTAACTCCGATGGCATCCCAAAAGAAACTTAATGATGTTGTACTTCTTTATTGGAAGGACATTAGTTTCCTCGTTGAAATGGTGTGGTAAGGAAATTTGCAGATAGTCTGTCCATAGGCCGCGTCGCCAATCGTTTTATATGTAGACAACAAGGTTTCTTTGTCCATTCTCCAAGAACTACCGTCAAGTGCTTTAAGAAACTAACAAGTTGTTAAAGCATTCAGAGAATGACAGTGTCAAAATTGTTTTTTTTAACTCCGTTCAAGTGGTTTTTATACCCACCATCTAAAATAATGGGGGTATATCGAGATTGTTATTCCGTTTGTAATTTCCATATATTCTTAAGATATATTCTTGAGCGATTTCCGTCTGTCTGTTATCGGCACGAAAGGGCCTGAACGAAAGGATGTAGGTCACTGAAATTTGGCAAAAATATTAATTCCATGGAAAATGTTGGTATTTGAAATTGGTCGAAATCGGTTAACATTTGACCCGTTTAACCTCGCATAGGCCAATCGCTAATTTGATAAATGACAAATTATAACAGATATGACGATAAAATTTAGCACAGAGAAGTTTTAAATGATCGTTATTTAGCGTATAAAATTTCATCCAAATCGGTTCACATTTAACCACAGCTCCCATACAAAACACTAACGAAAACATCCTATATTCCACCTAAAATACACTTGAGTAATAAACTATACTAGCTATGACCATTAAATTTTGTACAAGGAAGTCTTATATCAATGCTAGCCAGTGTGCAAAATTTTGTCACAATCGGTCACTATTTGACCAGCTCCCATATAAAAACTTACGGAAACACAAAAATACCAAAAAGATAGGGGTTTGTGTCCATCTGTCTGTCAAATGAAAGTACGATAGCGCCTTAAAAAAAGAGCTAGGGGAGACAATTTTACAAAAGTATTTTTGATATATTGATAAAGTTGTGTATTGAAAATGGGTGAAATTAGTTCCAAATAACAACGCCCCGGGAATCATATTAATGCTGGTAAATTGAATACAACTGTTAAAGCTATGACGACTTAATTTAGAACAGCGAAGTTTTATGCAACTATTGGTCAGTATATCAAGTTTTATAATAATCAGTCCATATTTGACCATAGCTTTCATATAAAAACCACTCCTGGAAGCCACTAAAATGCAACAAACGCCATTTAAAAGCTATTAAATTATAAACTATGACAGTTATGGCCACTTATATATAATTCCCCGACAACATTTCAATTGGAACAAAGGGAACTTCTCTCAGACAATGAGCTGCATCCGATTCTATTTGTAGACTCATTGAAAGGGACCTACGTTTTAACTCCGGCTCCGAACGGCAAATGCATTAGTTAGAGAAGTTTTACCTAGCCTAATACTTAATAACCAGTGGCTAACTGAGTTATGAGGTATGCTAGGCGGATGACTCCTGCTATACCACGGTGGTTCACGCTATGGCCACTTAATAATGGATAAATAGGCTTTATATAAATACCAACCATTATATAAAATTTTGTGACAATCGGTCAGCATTTGGCTATAGTTTTTATATTTGTACATATACATCATCCCCTTTTTATATCTATTGATTTTAAAAGACCCATTTATATAAATATCAATTTTATTCTCAAAAAAGCATTTCTATTGTAATATTGTCGACTCTTTATACTGGAAAAATTTAGCGATTATTAAAATATAAACTCTTTATTCCATACTTTATTCAAATTTACCAATATCTAACATCAAAAACGAATACACACATCACTGTGACGTCATAAGTATATGCAATTACCAATCAAATGGAATTTGTTTGTAAACAAAAATACACATGTGCTTTTTGCTGATCGAAAATTGTAATAGATGATAAACAAAATTCATTTGTTTACAAACAAATCAACAGCTGCTTTTTATTTATACCGGTTTTGGCACGCCGACATAATTGTAAAAGAAGAAAACAACAATTTCAAAGTAATAGATTGACATGAGTCATCAAAATGAAAATGACGTCAATTTTTTCAGCAAAACGAAAGAAAAAAATTTCACTGGCAATTGATTTTTTTCCAATTGGAAAAATCAATAAGAAAAACATGAAATAACCACTAAATTACATAAATTAATGTTATTTAGGACTTGATTTTAAAGAAAACGTTTAAAAACCCAAAGAAAACTTTTAATTTAACTCGATTTTTCACCAAACATGGGCGTCGTCCATACTGATGAGTCAAAGTCCCGTTAACAATTTTCAGCCACTTCTACCAACCTTTTAAGCAATTTCTTTGTATATACAAAGCTTGTATCTGGGGATCCGAAAGGAATTTCTTAATCCTTTCCTGATTATCAACATCCTCCAGAGCTGTATTCAATGCAGGAGGCACAACATCTTCCTCCGGCAAAAGAATAGTAACAGCTTTGCGTATGTAATTAGCGAATGCTCCATAATCCACAATGGTAACATTTTGTACTGCCTCCACCGAAGTGTCGGGATTTTCCAGAGAATCACCCATAAGAAAACACAACTAAACTACTTTCACTGTTTAAATAAATTATTTTTGATTATTAAATAGAAGAAAAATACAATATTTTTCAATTTGCAAAGATTTTATTCGCGGAGCGTCGATTGATTACGTCCGCACTTTGTGTGAAAATTCAATCGACTGTGCAAAATTTAATCAAATGTGATGCCACATGAATGTTGGCTTTCTTTTCCCTAGAGTGAGGGGGAAATCGAAGTATATGTATTTACAATTTTTGTATGAAATTGTTATTTGAAATTAACATGATCAGTTAAACTAACATTAATTTTTGATTTTTTATTCCAATTTATAAAAATTTGTCTGCAAAACTTCGAGATTTAATTAAAAACCTAATAAAAGAACAAATTCTTATTTCAGTGGAATTTAAATTGTACATGTGGCAACTTTATATTTATCCCACTTACAGGGTTGTATTGTCGCAGTAAGAAATTTGTAAAAGAATAGTGGCTAAAGAAGCAAAATTATAGCAAATTACAAATTTTATTTTTTTTAATTAACTACATATTTAAAAAATTCCTATTTATATGGAATTAATTGAAGAAAAAGATTAAAAACTGTTCTATAATTACACTACTACTCTACTCTAGTTTTTGAGATATAGCGTTATTTAAGAAATGGAGGAGGTTGCTCAATAAATATTCGTGTATTTCTAAAACTGTTTATTTTCTAGAATAAAGTAAAAATATCGAAATTCGGCAACAAAATTCGTTACGCTTAATATGTAGTTAGGATAAACAATCTAATCAATCTAGGAACTCCTAATGCGTCTACCGTATATAACGTCTGGACTTAATATTGATTGATAGCTATCTATTTTCGTAGGTGCGATCTTAATATACTGAATGTACCTCCAAATCTTTTTGGAGGTAGATATAAATCCCCTTTTTATATCTACCTCCAAAAAGATTTGGAGGTACATTCAGTATATTAAGATCGCACCTATATATAAGAACTATAGCCAAATATTGACCATTGAATATAGCACAAAATTTTATATACTGGCTGTTATTTATATAAAGTTTATTTGAGAAAAATTTAGTGGCCATATGTCATAGTTTATAATTTAATAGCATTTAACTGGCATTCGTGGCATTTTAGTGGTTTCCGGGAGCGGTTTTTATATGTAAGCTATGGTCAAAAATGGACCGATTCCTATAAAATTGTACATACATACCAAAAGTCCTCATAAAAATTCTCTGTTCTAAATTTAGTTGTCATAGATATTACAATTGCATTCAATTTATCAGCATAAATGTGATTCCCTGGGCAGGGTTATAACATATCAAAAATATTTTTGTAAAATTTTGTCTCTCTAGCTCTTGTAGTTAAGGAGCTATCGCACTTTTATCTGACGGACAGACGGACATAAACCTTCTTTTCTTTTTGTGTTTCCGAAAGTTTTATTTATGGGAGCTATGGTCAAATGGTGACCGATTGTGACATTGGCATTAACATAACTTGTGCCAGTGGTTATATCTGTTGTAGTTTTATTATAATTATTAATTTTAGCAACTACAAATTGTTTTCAAACAAAGCAAAGAAAATTTGTTTACAAAGTTATAGCATCTCTTATTATAGCTCTTATGTTCATTTAAACTACCTGGCAATCTTGTTGGCTTCTATTCTATTACAAAATTAACCGTAAAGTCAGCTGTTTCCAAAAATCTCTCAGCTGTTTGATTTTTTCCTCTCAAAAACGCCGCTGATGGCATTTATTGTTGGATTTTAGATAAAAAAATAATAAATTTGTAACTAAAACTTATCAATAAAAACTAAAACAAAATGTTGGTTTTACACAAGTCACGTTGGCTGCCACGGGCCGGCAAAATATGCCAAAGAAGATGGTTGACACAAAGTTGCACAGAGCTTAAGGTGGGTAAACAAAATTTTAGCCTGGATGATGCAACGTTAACTAAATTTTCTACCTTTAAAGGATTTGGAATTGTCCAGTGATATGAAACATAAAATTGAAAAACATTGGGGCTCTAAATTGAATGAGGGAAAGTTTACTTACCAGCAGTTGGATAAGAAATTCTATGTATTGTCCATGTTTCCTTATCCGTCCGGAAATTTACACATGGGACATGTGAGAGTGTATACAATAAGTGATACAGTGGCACGTTTTCAAAGAATGTGCGGTCTTAATGTCTTTCAACCAATTGGATGGGATGCATTTGGCCTACCTGCCGAAAATGCTGCCATACAAAGAGGCATTGATCCTAAAGATTGGACTGATAAGAATATTCAACAAATGAAGCAACAATTAGAAGATTTGGGATGTTCTTTTGATTGGAAACATGAACTGTCAACCTGTAGTCCTTTGTATTACAAATGGACCCAGAAATTATTTCTAATGTTGCACAAAGAAGGTTTAGCCTATCAGAATGAGGCTTTGGTTAATTGGGATCCAGTTGATAAAACCGTCTTGGCTGACGAACAAGTAGATGCCAATGGCTGTTCTTGGCGTTCGGGTGCGAAAGTAGAAAAGAAACTTTTAAAACAGTGGTTTATAAAAACTACAGCCTTTGCTCAACAGCTTTTAGAGGGTTTGGATGATCCTACTTTAAGAGATTGGCGTGATATTATAAACTTACAAAGACATTGGATAGGAGAATGTGATGGTTATGGCTTTCAGCTCTACACCTCAGCTGCCAGTTCTCTAAGAATATGGACAGGCAATCCAGAACATCTTAAAGATCCAAATGCTTTTGTGGTCTTAAAAACAAATCATTATTTGGCCAAGGCTAAAGATTCGGCCTTCAATATGACCATAGAAAATCCTTTTACAGGCACAATAATGCCTGTAATATTCAGTGATGTACCGGCCTTTGCTGAGAAATGTGACGTTTATTTGGCTGCTCCCAGTTTTAGAGAAGAGGACAAGGAGCTACAAGTGTCCTTAAGTCTTTCCTTCTTTGCCGATGAAGAATTCAAAGCCAACGAACATAATAAGGAAACATTAAGAAAGGAGGTTTTAGAGGCAGCCCAAAGATTAAAAATTGGTGGCTATAAAGTATCATCGAAATTACAGGATTGGTTAATATCAAGACAGAGGCATTGGGGTACACCCATACCCATCATACACTGTGGAAAATGTGGTGTTGTGCCTGTACCTGATGAACAGTTGCCAGTTATTTTACCTGAAAAACTATTGCAAGACAAAAGTAGTAAGGAATCATTAAAATGTTGCTGTCCTAAATGCAACAATCCTAATGCCCTAAGAGAATCCGATACAATGGATACATTTGTGGATAGTTCTTGGTATTATTTACGCTATTTGGATGCCTCAAACACAAAAGAAATTTTTGATAAAAATATTATAGCAGAAACAATGCCCGTTGACTTGTATATTGGCGGCAAAGAACATGCTGTCTTGCATTTATACTATGCTCGTTTTATGAACCATTTTCTACACTCTCAAGGCCTGGTGCCTACTTCAGAGCCATTTTCACGTTTACTTGTTCAGGGCATGGTTATGGGCAGATCTTTTCGCTTAAAGGGCTCTGGTCGTTATGTACAAGAACATGAAGTGGATATTGTAAATGCTAAGAAAAATCAAGCTGTACTTAAGGACACAAAAGAGCCGGTGGTAATGTCATGGGAGAAAATGTCAAAATCTAAAATGAATGGTGTAGATCCCGGCGATATGTTTAAGGAGTATGGCACCGATACAACAAGACTGATAGTATTGGCAGATGTGGCGCCAACCTCTCATAGGAATTGGTCAAGTGCAAGTTAGTATTTTCATGCTGGCTTGATATTCATCTTATATATATTTATATTTTAATTACTTTTATCTTTTAGCTTTTCCTGGCATCTTAAATTGGCAAAAGCGCTTATGGTTAACAGTAAATGAATTTTGTGAGATACGCTCTTCTTTAGAAGATTGCCAAATTGATGTTAACTCCCCTGAATTCCTGGCTGATGACGTAAAATTATTCGATGCCAGAAATTTCTATGTTAAAGGTGCAACCTTTAATTATAGGCATACCCACCAATTAAGCGTAGCCATCTCAAAAATGCAGGGTCTTACAAATTCCTTAAGAGTGAGTCCATATAAGTTTAAAAATAAATGTTAATTTTAATTGGTCTCTGTCTATTTAGCGGACACCGAAGCATATCATACGTTTCGGTAAAGAATACGAACGGGCCTTGGCTGCTCAGCTTATTATGTTGGCACCCATGGCACCGCATTTTGCCTCGGAACTTTGGTCTAAATTTGCCTCAGCACCGAATCGCCTGAACGCCAGCGCTACTGAATTACAATGGAACGAAGATGTTCTTACTCAAAGGTGGCCTGAAATCGACCAAAATTATCAACTAGATTTAGCTATAAAAGTAAATGGTTTCGAAAATTGTTGCATTAAAATACCTCGCAGTCATATTGACAAGGTAACCCACAATGATGCTTTAGATCTGGCATTTAACACCGATTCAGTGACTTCGTACTTAATTGACAAGAAAATACGTACAACTAATTTTGTATTGTATCCGGGAATTGAAGCGATCTTAAATATATATGTCGATAAAGTTAAGCAGGAAAAGCAATCCGCAACATCGAATGCCAATAACGAAGAAATAGTGCGTTAAGAAGATTTTAATATAATTTATAGTTTCGTTTAGTCAAATAATGTTAAAGGTTATTAATAATATTTTAAGAGGATTGCTTAATTAATTTGTAAGATGTTGCATAACTAAGACTAAGATTATATTTACATATGTTATATGGTAAAATAAATGGATTTTACTTTAGTGAGAAAGTGGAAAAATGTAAGATTTCATATTTATTGACCAAAACTTGATTTTTTGTACCCAAACCTAAAAACCGAAAAAAATCAATCTTTTGTATGAAAATCTAAAAAAACTTTAATTGCTTATAATTTGTTAAATATGGCTCAAATTTTTTGACCAAAACTTGATTTTTTGTATGAAAACCTAAAAAAAACTTTTATTGCTTATAATTCGTTTAATATGGATCAAATCGAGAAAATAACGTTTTTTTGGGATCACTCAAAATTTTTGACCAAAAGTGGAGTTTTTGTATGAAAACCAAAAAAAAAAAAAAAACTTTAATTGCTTATAATTCGTTAAAAATGGGTCAAATCAAGAAAATAACGTTTTTTTTTAATCACTCAAATTTTTTTACCAAAAGTTGATTTTTTGTATGAAGACCTAAAAAAAACTTTAATTGCTTATAATTCGTTAAATATAGGTCAAAATCAAGAAAATAACGTTTTTTTGGGATCACTCAAATTTTTTGGCCAAAACTTGATTTTTTGTATGAAAACCTAAAAAAAACTCTAATTGCTTATAATTCGTTAAATATGGGTCAAATCGAGAAAATAAAGTTTTTTTGGGATCACCAAAACTTGATTTTTTGTATGAAAACCTAAAATAAACTTTAATTGCTTATAATTCGTTAAATATAGGTCAAAATCAAGAAAATAACGTTTTTTTGGGATCACTCCAATTTTTTGACCAAAACATGATTTTTTCTATGAAAACCTAAAAAAACTTTAATTGCTTATAATTCGTTAAATATGGGTCAAATCAAGAAAATAACGTATTTCCTTTAAAGTTTTTAATAAAAAAAATTTCAAAAAAATCAATTTCTTTGAGTGATCACAGGATTTCGTTATTTTTGCTCTAGCTATCATAGTTAACGAAAAAATCGACTTTAAAGTTTTTCATAAAAAAATTTCGAAAAAATCAATTTTTTTGAGTGATCACAGGATTTCGTTATTTTTGCTCTAGCTATCATAGTTAACGAAAAAACCGACTTTAAAGTTTTTCATAAAATAATTTCAAAAAAATCAATTTCTTTGAGTGATCACAGAATTTCGTTATTTTTGCTATAGCTATCATAGTTAACGAGAAAATCGACTTTAAAGTTTTTCATAAAAAAATTTCGAAAAAATCAATTTTTTTGAGTGATCACAGGATTTCGTTATTTTTGCTCTAGCTATCATAGTTAACGAAAAAATCGACTTTAAAGTTTTTCATAAAAAAATTTCAAAAAAATCAATTTTTTTTAGTGATCACAGGATTTCGTTATTTTTGCTCTAGCTATCATAGTTAACGAAAAAATCGACTTTAAAGTTTTTAATAAAAAAATTTCGAAAATTTCAATTTTTTCAGTGATCACAGGATTTCGTTATTTTTAAGTTTCGACTTTAAAGTTTTTCATAAATAAATTTCAAAAAAATAAATTTTCTTTAGTTTGGGATCACAGGATTTCGTTATTTTTGCTCTAGCTTTCATAGTTAACGAGAAAATCGACTTTAAAGTTTTTCATAAAAAAATTTCAAAAAAAATAAATTTTCTTTAGTTTGGGATCACAGGATTTCGTTATTTTTGCTCTAGCTATCATAGTTAACGAAAAAATCGACTTTAAAGTTTTTCATAAAAAAATTTCAAAAAAATCAATTTTTTTCAGTGATCACAGGATTTCGTTATTTTTGCTCTAGCTATCATAGTTAACGAAAAAATCGACTTTAAAGTTTTTCATAAAAAAATTTCGAAAATTTCAATTTTTTCAGTGATCACAGGATTTCGTTATTTTTAAGTTTCGACTTTAAAGTTTTTCATAAAAAAATTTCAAAAAAATAAATTTTCTTTAGTTTGGGATCACAGGATTTTGTTATTTTTGCTCTAGCTTTCATAGTTAACGAAAAAATCGACTTTAAAGTTTTTCATAAAAAAATTTCAAAAAAATCAATTTTTTTCAGTGATCTCAGGATTTCGTTATTTTTGCTCTAGCTATCATAGTTAACGAGAAAATCGACTTTAAAATTTTTCATAAAAAAATTTCGAAAAATTCAATTTTTTTGAGTGATCACAGGATTTCGTTATTTTTGCTCTAGCTATCATAGTTAACGAAAAAATCGACTTGATTTTTTGTATTAAAACATAAAAAAACTTTAATTGCTTATAATTCGTTAAATATGGGTCAAATCAAGAAAATAACGTTATTTTTGGGATCACTCAAATTTTTTGACCAAAACTTGATTTTTTGTATGAAAACCTAAAGAAAACTTTAATTGCTTATAATTCGTTAAATATGGCTCACTCAAATTTTTTTAACTAAAACTTGATTTTTTGTATGAAAACCCTAAAATAAACTTCAATTGCTTATAATTCGTTAAATATTGGTCAAATCAAGAAAATAACGTTTTTTTTGGGATCACTCAAATTTTTGGACCAAAACTTGATTCTTTGTATGAAAACCTAAAAAGAAAACTTTGATTGCTTATAATTCGTTAAATATGGGTCAAATCGAGAACATAACGTTTTTTTGGGATCACTCAAATTTTTTGACCAAAACTTGATTCTTTTTATGAAAACCTAAAAAAACTTTAGTTGCTTATAATTCGTTAAATATGGGTCAAATCGAGAAAATAACGTATTTTTGGGATCACTCAAATTTTTTGACCAAAACTTGATTTTTTGTATGAAAATCTAAAAAAAACTTTAATTGCTTATAATAAATTGCTATAAAATCGAAAATCTTCTTAAATAAATATACAATTTTTTTTTGCTTTAAAATGGCTCTAAATTTATTTTCATATCCTCTAGTGTATATATATTATACTAAAATGAATATAAATATTTTTTGGTTTTATAAATAAAATATTTTTTTATACATATAATTGGTCTATATATTTCCTTTTAATTATGAGGCTTAATTTTTTTAATGTTTTTTTTTGCAAGCATTTTTAATATGAACACTTTATTATGCAGATTCTAGTATTATGTAGTAGGATTGCACCAATTTGAAGGGGTTTATACCGTAATATTATCTCCTGAATGCAAACGTGTGGGAAAGTGCAGTGAAGTCTTTGGGAAAAGAGATTTAAAGGTATGAACTGATTTGTAGGTATAATAGCAGAAATTGTGTTTATTCAATAGTATTGAAATTTGCAGTATGTAAAAGCCGTTTTGGTATATGAGTAAATAGATTAGGATCTTCCTGCTTATTGTTGCCTATTGGCAATATTTTACATAATATTTAATAACTCTTAATTTTCTTAATTTTTTTTTAAACCTAAACTAGAACTTTTTGGAGCATTTTCTAAGAAATTCGCAATAGAATTGTATAGAAATTCACAATGGCCATCTAGTGTGTGAGTAATGAAGTTAAGGTTTTTATGCCTGTTGTTGCCGATTGGCTACATTTCACTAAAACTTAAATATCCCTTGATACTCTTAATTTTTCTTAAGAATTCTTTTTTATACTTAAGCTAGAATTTTGTGAGATATTTTCTTAGAAATTCTCAATAGAATCGTATCGGAATTTTCCATCTAGTTTATGAGTAAAAGAATAAATTTATTGCGGCTTATTGTTGCCTATTGGCAACATTTTACTAAATCTTTAATAACACTTAATATTTATTATTCTTGATTTTTCTTAAAAATTCGTTTTTATACTCAAGCTAGAATTTTCTGAGATTTTTTCTAAGAAATTCACAATAGAATTGTATCGGAATTCACAATGGCGCACTTTTCATTTTGTGTGTGAGTAAAGAAATTAAGCTTTTCATGCTTATTGTTGCCTATTGGCAACATTTCACTTAATCTTTTGTATTCTTAATTTTTCTTAGAAATTCTGTTTTAAATCTAGGCTTGGAGTATTTCTTAAGAAATTCACAATACAATTGTATTTTAATTCACAATAGCTCATGTTTCATCTTGTGTATGAGTAAATAAGTAAAGTCTTTCATGCTTTATTTTTAATAAATCTTTCCTAAATTTTCTTGGAATTTCTTTTTTTAACCCAAACTAGTATTTTGTGGAGTATTTTCTAAAAAATTTACAATAAAATTATATCGGAATTCACAATGGCGAATGCTCCATCTTGTGTATAATGAAAAGAGTAAAGGTCTTTGTGCTTATTGTTGCCTATTGGCAACATTTCTTTAAATCTTTAATAACTCTTGATTTCCTTAATTTTCTTGGATTTCTTTTTTCAACCTTAACTAGAATTTTGTGGAGAATTTTTTAAGAAATTCACAATAATATTATACTCAAATTCACAATAGAGAATGCTCCTTCTTGTGTATAAGTAAACGAGTGAAGGTCTTTGTGCTCATTGTTGCCTATAGGCTACATTTTACAAAATCTTTAATAACTCTTTCCTCAATTTTCTTGGAATTTATTTTTTAATCTAAACTAGAATTTTGTGGAGTATTTTCTAAAAAATTTACAATAAAATTATATCGGAATTCATAATAGCGAATGCTCCATCTTGTGTATAATTAAAAGAGTAAAGGTCTTTGTGCTTATTGTTGCCTATTGGCAACATTTCTTTAAATCTTTAATAACTCTTGATTTCCTTAATTTTCTTGGATTTCTTTTTTCAACCTTAATTAGAATTTTGTGGAGAATTTTTTAAGAAATTCACAATAATATTATACTCAAATTCACAATAGAGAATGCTCCTTCTTGTGTATAAGTAAGCGAGTGAAGGTCTTTGTGTTCATTGTTGCCTATAGGCAACATTTTACAAAATTTTTAATAACTCTTTCCTCAATTTTCTTAGAATTTATTTTTTTAATCTAAACTAGAATTTTGACATTTTCTATAAAATTCACAACAAAATTGTATTTGAATTTTGTGGAGTATTTTCAACGAAATTCACAATAATGTTATACTCAAATTCACAATAGAGAATGCTCCTTCTTGTCTGTAAGTAAAGTAAAGTATAAATAAACGAGTGAAGGTCTTTGTGCTCATTGTTGCCTATAGGCAACATTTTACAAAATCTTTAATAACTCTTTTCTCAATTTTCTTAGAATTTATTTTTTTAATCTAAACTAGAATTTTGACATTTTCTATAAAATTCACAATAAAATTGTATCGAAATTCACAATGGTTCTATCTAGTATATGAGTAAAAGGCCTTTTGCTTGATTTCATTAATTTTCTTGGCATTTACCTAAACAAGAGTTTTGTAAGTGTTTTCTAAGAAATTCACAATAATATTATATCGGAATTCAACATGGCGAATGCTTTATCTTGTGTATAAGTAAAATAATTCGGGTCTTTGTGCTTATTGTTGCCTATAGGCAACATTTCACTAAATATTGATATTCTTTAATTTTCTTCAAATTTCTTTTATTAAATCAAAACTAGAATATTGTGAAGCATTTTCTAAAAAAATCACAATAGAGTAGTACGAGAATTCACAATGTGGAAAGCTCTTCCTTGTGTGTGAGTAAAAAAGTTAAGATTTCCCTGCTTATTGTTGCCAATTGGCTACCTTTAACTTAATTTTCGATATGACTTGGTATTATTAATTTTGCTTAAAAATTCTAGAAAATAGGAAAGATTTTAAAAGAATTTCGCTATGGAGAATTCACCTTCTTATGTGTATTTAAAAAACTAAGGATTTTAATGCTTTTTGTTGCCAATAGGCAACATTTTACAAAAAAATCTTAAATAACTCCTGATAGAGTTAATTTTTCTGAATTTTTTTTTACACCTAAGCTAGAATCTTGTGCTCAATTTTGATAACTTTTTTTTACCGACAAAAAGGAGACCTAGTGGAAAAAGATAAGTCGAGTACGCTGAATTCAGTGGTATTAAAGGCTTTTTAGGTTAGCTCTAGTTTTCGAAATATAGCGTTATAAAAAATGGAAGAGGTTGCCCAATAAATATTCGAGTCACTCGAAAACTATTTATTTTCTGGAGCTAAGTAAAAAAACCGAAATTCAACAACAAAATTATCTTTCAGGAACTCCAATTACTTTTTAGTCCGAGTAGTGGTTTTGTTAACAAATTTTTTTGTTTGCAAAAAAAAATATTTTTTTTTTGAAAAATCACAAAAATTTCCATTTTTAAAAATAATTTTTTTTGCAAACAAAAAAATTTATTTCCAAAATGACTGCTCAGATTAACAAAATAATTAGTGTTTCTGAAAGATAATTTTGTAATCGAGTTTCGGTTTTTTTATTAAGTTCATGAAAATAAATAGTTTTTGAGTTACGCGAATATTTATTGCGCAATCTCCTTCATATTTTATATAACGCTATATCTCGAAAACTAGAGCTAACCTAAAAAAACGGTTAGCACCATTGAATATTCGAGTTATCTTTTACCACTAGGTCTCCCTTTTGACGGTTTTTTCTACTAGCACAGTGTTATTTTCAAGGAAATATTTTGTAAATTTTTTAAGTGGTTCTCACTTGAATGTTATACAAAATCAAGGCTTTTTAGCTAAGATACAAACCTATTAGAAGCTTTAGCATAATTATTCGTTTTGGTTTTAATTTGTGTATATTGAAAATCATTTCATTCCTTTAAACACCCTTTCCCTAATGTCTGACACTTCCTCTTTTGCATTTTATAATATTACTTCATTATTTCCGCCATTAAATTACGTATGTAGACATCCAATTGTGAATAGTCTAATAAGGTATTGCGTACTATATTCAACAGCATTGTGGGCCATATATGCTCCAATTTATGCAGTTTCTCAACCGCATTACATGTATTTTCCATCATTAAAGTAAAATGTATTTTGCCACGTTCACGTGCCGTTAAGGCAACATTCGGCGCTGACATCATCATCAAGGTATTCGTGGCGGCATTAACAGATGTGGAGGATGAGGTTAAAGCTAAAGTTTGGTTCGCCGAGTCACCATTAAAATATTGATTTTGCAAATGACGCACTTGCTGGGGTGTGGGCAATGGCAAACCTTCGGGATTATTGGATTTTTTCCATTGCAAAGCTTCTTTGCCCACCACTAAACGCAGGGATTTGTTATCGGGTTTTCTAAGCCATTGCTTGGGCAAAAGTTTGCTGGCAGTACACGATTCATCCAGGCGCAAACGGGTGAGCAAAGGCTGCAGCATGGCATCCGGCATAGACCAAAGTATTAGATCCGATAAGCCGGCATAAATATTATTGGCTTTTTCTATTTCCTGAGGGGTAACCTCTATATTGTTGAGTACCTTCAAGCCCCAGTGAGACAAACGATATATAGCATATTGCCGCCAAAGATCTTTAGTGGTAATAGGATTGCCCTCCTCATCTATGTTAAGGGAACTAATACCCTGTAGCTCTGCCAAAGCATTCAGCTGACCCAAACAATTGATATTCGTTTCACGAAAGACAAAATTCTCTGCATGCACAAATCGAACCTTAATGCGTCCCAGTATCATGGCAATATTATTGAAATTTATGTAGCTAAAATTTAAGGTATGAACATCATTAGCTTTTGTGGGATTCCATTGTTTGTCAATGAAACGTAAAGCGCCCTGACCATAAATGTTTAAATAACGACCACAAATTTCGATCAAATAGTCGCCACCCTGCTCGCGTTCCCTTTCAATGGCTGTTAATTTTGTTGAAGTGGCACCACAGGGACCAGTTGCTGCCGCAGTAATACCGGTAATATTATTAGAGGCTCCCGTAACTAAAGTTGTCTTATAGGTATTCGCTGTATTGTTGTTGCCATTCATAGATGATAGCATTAAGCTATTATTGTTGTAGCTACTACTAGAGCTAGGAGCATTAGAATAACCTGTTGTTGTCGTCGTTGTCATTGTTGCTGCTGCTGTTGTTATTGTTTGTTGAAGTGTGGTTATTGCAGCTGTTTGAGTGGTCACATTAGGGTTCAATTTACTTTGGTAACGTATGTTATTCTGGGCTGTGGCAACGTTATTTGTTTTAATCGTATATCCGTTAGTATAACCTGCTCCACCGCCATAGCCACCAAAACCCAAACCAACACCTCCACCACTACCTCCGGCACCTGTTACTGTACCCACAATTGTTTGAGATCTCATTAAACTACCCGTCATATAGCGTTTAGTAAATGTTGCTGATGCTGTTGCCATTGGAGTAACAACATTTGCTGCCATCGAAGTTGATACCATTGTTGCATTTGTCGTTGCTGTTGTTATTTGTGTTAAGGATATTGAAGATGATACGGATGTTGCTGTTGATGTTACTGTTTGATTTTGCTGTTGTTGGTTAGCTGACACTTTGCTAGTTTCCATAGGAAATTGTAAATTTAATGTGGGTGCACAGTTGCTGTTCGTGGCTGTTGCTTTTGTTGGGGTGGCACTGTTTGTTGGAGCTGCTGTTGTTGTCATTGTTACTATCGTGGTTGTGGAGGTTGTGCACTGAAAGATGAGATTGTTATTTCAAATAAGTTTAAAATAAAGTAAAGAAATTTATTACGTAGGATTAAATTGCATATAACAACTAAGTATAGCCAATAAATACCCTGCGTCATCTGCTGTATATCTAGTATTGAGGAGATCATAGTATTTGTAAATAGTCCTATGTAACATAGATGGTATTAATAAACTGGATAAAGCCAAATGCGTATCTTAAAGAAAGATGAACTTCCTCTCATCCTATCCAGAATATCGGGTAATGGTAAATCTAAATATCTAAATATAAAACGGTATATTTACTTCATTTATGTTAACCTCCCTAGCTACTTATAATCACCAAAATCTGTTGAATAGGCAATACATAGTCTAACTTTAAAAATAGATTAATCTTTACACTAAAAGAAATACGAATTAATAGAATATATCGTGACCTATCCAACAGAATAAAAAGCCTGAAAGAAGGGACAAGAGAATTTGGGTAGATGAACAAGCGAGCCAAGCTGAGTCAGCTGCA
Source organism: Stomorhina lunata (assembly GCA_933228675.1). Classification (NCBI taxonomy): domain Eukaryota; kingdom Metazoa; phylum Arthropoda; class Insecta; order Diptera; family Rhiniidae; genus Stomorhina; species Stomorhina lunata. The sequence goes on from OW121742.1 coordinate 31,927,901, forward strand.
AGTAAAGTACACCAACAGTCCCATTCTGAGTAGTAGAGGTACACTTCTCTCAACCCCGGATGAACAATTAATACGATGGATGAAACACTCCCAGTCAACATTAAACAATCCCATTGGATTAGAAGCACTGACGGAAGTTTAAAATGAAACCAGCCATGACTGTTTATTCAATGGAATTTCAGACAAACCACCAACAATACAAGAAGTGAAGAATGCAATTAAAAGCCTTAAACGCAACAAGGCCTCGGGCAATGATAATATCTCAGCGGAGATGCTTTTATGTGACGTTGAAGGATCGGCGAGAATGTAGCACCCATTTGTACATAAAATATGGGAATGAAGGTATACTAGCCAAAATACCAAAAAAGGGTGAATCCAAAGACTGCAATAAGAAGAAGGAGAATAACACTCCAATACCGAGCAAAATACTAAATTGAGTAATTTTGAATAGAAAATCTGACGCAGTTTACTGAAACACTCCGCGAAAATCAGTTTGTGCTCCGAGAGAATAGATCCTGAGTTGATCTAATCAACACAGTAAGAATTGTACTGTATTTTACCACGTTCACGTGCCGTTAATGCAACATTCGACGCCGACATCGTCATCAAGGTATTCGTGGCGGCATTAACGGATGTGGAGGATGAGGTTAAAACTAAAGTTTGGTTCGCCGAGTCACCATTAAAATATTGATTTTGCAAATGACGCACTTGTTGGGGTGTGGGCAGAGGCAAACCTTCTGGATTATTGGATTTTTTCCATTGCAAAGCTTCTTGGCCTACCACTAAACGCAGGGATTTGTTGAATATATCGTGACCTATCTAACAGAATAAAAAGGTCTGAAAGAAGGGACAAGAGAATTTGGGTAGATGAACAAGCGAGCCAAGTTGAGTCAGCTGCAAGTAAAGGTGACATGAGGGCCTTATACAATATATCAAGGGCGTTGTGTAGCAAACCTACCTACACCAACAGTCCCATTCACACTTCTCTTAACCCCGGATGAACAATTAATACGATGGATGAAACACTTCCAGTCAACATTAAACAATCCCTTTGGATTAGAAGCACTGACGGAAGTTCAAAATGAAACCAACCATGACTGTTTATTCAATGGAATTTCAGACAAACCACCAACAATACAAGAAGTGAAGAATGCAATTAAAAGCCTTAAGCGCAACAAGGCCTCGGGCAATGACAATATCTCAGAGGAGATGCTTTTATGTGACGTTGAAGGATCGGCGAGAATGTAGCACCCATTTGTGTGTAAAATATGGGAAGAAGAAGCTCTACCAACCTCCTGGAATGAAGGTATACTAGTCAAAATACCAAAAAAGGGTGAGTAATTTTGAATAGAACGTCTGACACAGTTTCTGAAACACTCCGCAAAAATCAGTTTGGGTTCCTAGAGAATAGATCCTGAGTTGATCTAATCAACACAGTAAGAATTGCACTGGAGCAATGTAATGAACTCCGCACCCCCATTTAGCTAGTGTTTATCAACTTTATGAAGGCCTTCGACAGTGTCAACAGGGGCTATCTATGGAAAATTTTTGGAAAACCGTAACATGCCAACAAAAATTCTGAACTTAATTCGGGCAATGTATGTGGACTTTAAATGCCGTGTTCTACATAAAGGTAAATTGTCTAATTCGTCCAAAGTTACTACTGGAGTAAGACAAGGATGTATCTTATCACCTATACTTTTTATCCTTGTCATCGAAAATATAATGCGCACGGCACTGAATGGTAGACGTGGTATCCGATAGACACCCTTTTAACAACTCGAGGACTTGGAATACGCCGATGACGTATGTCTTCTAAGCCAAAGCACAGGTCACCTTCAAGAAAACACTGTCGCTATTACTGTTGAATCTCGGGTAGCTGGGCTGGAAATTAATATTTACATGACAAAGATAATGGCTGGAAGCTATGGCGCAAAACTGACGCCACACATGAATTGAATTAACTTGGTAGTTTGCTATCTACAAAAGATGGCGCCAACGAGGATATTGAATCGCGTATTAATAAGGCAAAATCTGCATTCGGTATTCTCCGAGTTATTTGGAAATCTCGGCAAATATCAATAACAACTAAGTTACGAATATATAACTCGAATAACAAGTCCATCTTGTATAAATGCCATCGGTAAGCGTCTACAAACCTTTGCAAACAAATGCTTGTGGCAAATCCTTAATATATGGTGGTCAAATCGCATAAGAAATGAAGATCTACTAAACGCTACAAACCAAATCCCTTCTTCTATACAGGTATGTCAACGGAAATGGCGGTGGACCAACCACGACTTGGCGAATGGACTAAGAAACCTTACAGTCTAGACAACAACAACGTAATTATTTCCAACTTGTACTTCTACAGAGATACTTCGAGGAGGCAAGACGGAAGTACCTTACCACTAAACTAGTTCACTACCGCTGTTATCGAATGTAACACTACTAATGATTTAAAAACTTATTGTGGAATCTTGACATTACCTTTTCAAATCTAACAGTGTACTTAAATCAAACTACTTACATTACTACGACTCACCTTAGACGCTGAATGAGATGAATGATGTTGATGCTGATGAATATTGTCAGTTGGCGATATATGATTTATATTATTTTCCATTTGTTGTTGGTTGGATTTCATCGATGTCGTTGTCGCTGACAACGGTGGTTTATCAATATGATTTGGTGGTTTATCTCTATTATTTCTACGTCTTTCTCGTCTCTGTGCAACATCACTGTCGTCATCGTCATCTTGTGAACTATAACAGCTGGATGAGGAATTAACATTTGGTCCCAAACTCGAGGCGGAAGACGAACGTTCTTCAGTGTCTTTTTGAAGATTTTCACCCGCTTGTTGACTTTCAATGGGTGGCAATTTAATGAATTCATCGTAGTTGTTTTCATTGGTTTCGGCGATTTTTTCCAATTCATTTGGCGGTTTATTTGTTAGTTTCTGCTGTTTCAATGAGTTCTGCACCATTTGCTGTGACCTTAAGAGTTCCCAATTGGTGCGAGCATTCGAAATGATTTCTTCTCTGCGTATTATATTGAATACCTCTCTGTTGCTGAGATTACTATTAGCCTCCGATAATTCCTTGTTTGTACGCCAGGTCATGGCAGCTTTTCTCACCTGTTCTGTGATGGGCATTTGACTGAGTGTTTGTAGTTTGGGCAAGTAGCTTACCAAAAACGATACACAATCGCCTGCCAGCGTTAGGGGATTATTCTCTATGGTGATTTCTACTAAATTTTGTGCCTTTGCAATGGAAGACATATCATCCACCTTGTGCAAATCGTTGTGACACAACCACAAACGTTCCAATGCCACTAGATGTTGAAAACCATTAATACGTTTTAGTTTATTGCGTTTTAAATTTAATTCCTTGAGATTGCTGAGGTCTAGGAAGTCATTGTTATTAATTTGTCGTATTTGATTGCCGGCTAAGTTGAGGGACTTTAACTCTTTAAGGCAATTGATTTTGTTGGAAATGGAGCATAATTTGTTGCCATGTAAATCTAAGACTCTTAAGGAGGATTTCAATGAACTCAAGCCAGAGATATCGGAGATGCGATTTTTTCCCAGCAAAAGAACAGTTAAGGTAGGCAAACCATCCAGATTGGAGACTTTTTCGATTTGATTATCATACAGATCCAGGAAAACCAAGTTTTGGAAGATATTACCATAACTGATTAGCAATTGTTTATTCTTAATAGCCAGTGGCGAAAACGAAGTAGAAAGCCTATCTCCGCCTTCTTCCTCCCCCTCTTCGGTAAGCAAAGATTCATCAACTTCTGTGGTCAACAGAGTAGAATGTGTGGAATCTGTTGTTAAATTGCTGGTGGAGGAATCAAAACTTTTTAAGTTTCCCATTCCTTCGGTGTGTCTTAGCAAAGGATTCTTTTGATTTTGCATGCAACGTTTGGTCAAATTTAACTGTAAATTTAAGTTGCTGACAAAACTTTTCGATTTACGCATTGCAAAACGTAATTGAGCCGGATGTTGCAAGTTGCCTTTGTGGTTATTCACTTGACAATTGTTCATATTAATAGATCTGTGCAGCAGTTTGTTGCGTTGCAGTATATAGCTGCCAAAAGTCATGGGATTTGTGAGGGCTGGTGGTGGTGATGCCATGGCCGAAGCATTTAAAGGCAACATCAACTGTCCACCAGGTACTAGTTGTTGTTGCTGTTGTTGTTGTTGCGTTTGCCATTGTTCTACATTTGGTTTGGCCACAGCCAAAGGTAATCTTTGTTTGTTAGGGTAAAAATGTTGTTGCTGCTGCAGTTGTTGTTGATGAGTTTGGTTTCCTAAAATATTCAACTCTGCATTTCTACAAGGAATACCATTAATTACTTGTTCCCTTCTGTTGGCCGTTTCCGTTTCCATTGTTGGCTTCATTTCCTGCAGCTGCTCATGCTGCAGCTGCTGCTGCATATCATCTGGTTCCTTGGGTATGTGAAATGTATTTATGAGATTATGTTGCAGGGATAATAATCTTAGATTTGTTTCATTTTCAAATATGGGTATCGCGGTTAGACCACGTTTATCGTAATTTATGCGATCTGGCATTTTTTCCTGTTCTTTGCTATTGCGTTGTATGCGGCAGATGCCATTTGCCTGCTGCACTACAGCAGCTGGAAATGGTGAAGTACAAGGTGTTCCTCCATTGGGTGTGCCATTTATCCTCACCTGTCCCGAGGTCAAAGGACGATTTGAGTTTGAATTCGAGCTTGAGGTTGACTTAGATCTTTGTCGATTTATGGCACCTCTCAAGGCCGGTCTTCTACGTAAATTTGTTGTTGTGCTTGTGTTAGTGGGTTGTCTTAAGACCTTGGGTAAGCCATTAATTCCATTATGAAGGCCTTTGATATGACTTCCTATTGCTCCACCTCTTCCGTTGGCTAGTGTTTTACTATGATGCTGAGGCTGAGACTGTATTTCTATTTGATTAACTAAGTTTTTATTTACATGTTGTTGCTGGCTGCTGTTGCTGCTGGGTTTTTTATTAAAAGTTGTATTCGATAAAGTACTATAAGAACGTCGTATAGTTTTTTGTGGTCGATTTGTAAGACTAGGAACAAATGGTTCTATTTTCAGCAAATTTGTTTGAGGTAATATAGTTGTTGTTGTTGTTGTAGTCGTTGTTGTTGATAATGTATTTGAAGTTGTTGCTGTATATGAAAATGATGTTACTGCTGATGCTGCTCCTGCGGCTGATGTTGGTTGTGCTTTTGTAATGTAAAAGTGCTTGAGTTAACTAAGGATAAACTACACCATTCCTATTAGAGTATATTTGATTAAGTTGTTATATATCTTGACTAAAAAACCCTAAAAAAAATTTACTACCTAGTTCAAAATACAAGACACTAACAATACTTTTAAACTAGGGTGGTTATAAGGGTAGCTACTGAATATTGTTTTATCTAACCGAGTGATAGGACTTTCAGTTGTTTGGAACACAGTCATCAGAATCCTACAGAGACCTACAGAGACCTACAAATATCTAAAAACCCATATTAGAATTATAAGTCAAAAAACTTGTGTGGATAACAATAAGCAAGCCATTCTCCGAAAGGCTACCTACGTTCTTTCTTCTGTGATCTAGCCAAAGGTAAAGCCTTTACTACTAAGCATGAAAATTGTGTAATAAAACTAAATTTTCTTAGTGTAATGGAATTTTGGTTATTAACATTGATTTGCTATATTTTCCCCCTTCTAACACTCGATCCTTTTATAGACATAGATCCAAAAAGTGATTTCACTTATGTAAGTATGACAGAAACTATTTGGTAAATCATGTCTTTTACGATTCTTTCTATCCAGTAGGTACAAATTCCTTTAAACTTAGTCTTTAAACTTTATATCTTCGAACCTGGAATATTGAATTTTCGGCACATTCTCTAATACTGTCTTAAGTATCCAATATTACTGAGAGCTTCGGATTTCTCATTACTTCCCTTTCAAACTAAATTTTGGTATCTAACATTTTTAAGCTTTATGGCCCCAAGAGCCTAGAAATTTTTCCAGGTTATTATTTATATCGTTTCGGTTTTGTGGGCATCTTACCCTCTTCTTTTTCCAATCTATTTAGTTTTTTATTCTTAAGCAAACATTATAAGAACGAAAGTCTAAAGACCCTAAAATAATACTAAAAAATTCCATTGGTATACCCAAACATTTGGTCAGAACTGATAATTCCATGACATTTCAAATTGCAGGTTTTGGATCTCTAAAGATCAATTATAGACTATATAACTGGAACTTTTTACTTTCAGAAAATCTAGGTACTTTTAGTATCTAACAGCTTCTAGATTTCTAGTCCCAAGCCACTAGAGACATTTAAGCAATACTATCTCAATTAATTAGTTCTGTGGCTTGACGCCAAAAGGGTCAATGTCAAAAAATCAGTATTGAGAAAATGGAAATTAAATTTTTAGAATATTTTGTCTAATTTTCAAGTTTCGCTCATACAATTTGGGTTAGGCATGTAATATGACCTAATAGAGGACATGGTAAAATAAATTCTTTAAAAAAAATTAAAAATTAAGAAAAAAATTTGACATTGGCCCTTTTAGCACTAACTCATTATTACATTTAATATTTCTTTTTGTGATATTGGCCCTTATACCATGAAAAATTTAAAAATTATTTTGCAACTTACTTCCGAGGATATACGTACATATCTAATAACTAATAACATGCATATTAAAAACATCACAATTTGTTTGTGAAAAAAGGGCCAATGTCGACTTTGGCTCTTTTAGCATTAACAATTGTAGATGAGTTTAGACTGACATTGGCAATTAAATTTCTTATGAAGCTGTTCTGGGATGAACTAAAGATAGGCTATTGGAACAAAATAAAAAAGAGTAAAAAGAGGAACCCAATGCAACGACTAACCCAAAACAACCGAAAATTTACGTTGGCCCTTTTAGCACCAAATCACAGAGTTCTTCTGTTATCCTTGACTCCCAGTGGAGCATAGGGCCTCACAGAGTTATACCCGTATATTTTGTTACAATTAATATAAAATTTCAAATTTCTCGGTTTCGATCTCTGAAGACCAATTCTGACTTCCTGAAAAATTAGGTACTTTAAGTATCTAACTAACAGTTTCTCGATGTATAATTCTAAACTACTGGCGACTTTTAAGCAATATTGTCCATCACAATAGGTCTATATCACAATAGGTCTATATCTACAGTCGTGTTATGGTCCATCTTCTTTGGTAGACTAATTTCGATTAGGACTTTCAATTAATATCTTTTAAAAAGGCTAAAATACACAACAAAACGTTGTATATATTTCTTTCAAAGATCGATTGAAGACTTCTGCGTTTAAACTTAAAGACCTTGTTATCTCAAGTACCCTACAGTTACTCGTTGCTCTACTAGATGGACTATAACATGATCTGTAGTCGATATCTAGTAAAATTGAGATCTTCTAACAAGTCTTATCATCAGAAAAGGCCTAAAATGCAAAAACTGAACTAGTACAAGACCAAATTTTGACAAATATCGGCATAAAACCCAAAAATAATATATAACCTGGAACCTTATGTAATTCTCAGACGATTGAGGGATAATTTTGAAAACACAAGAGGAGCTAGGGCAACAAAATTTGGCAAAATTATTCCTATTTTTATGCCCTTCACCACCATAGATGGAAAGGGTATTATAAGTAGACCCACCTTTTAGTATACCAATAGGCCTAAGCCTCTAAGTCGATTTTTTTGATTGTGGGACCATGGCTATTGAAATTCGTCAAAATAGATTCATTATTTATGGTACCTCCCATAGGTCTCACTTCCCGGAATTGATACTTTGGCCGCAAATATCAATATTTTTTCATGAAGTTTAAAACAAATACTGCTTATGTAAAACAAAATCACTGCACCAAAATCTCTAAAACGGACATAACTCTGAAGGTAATAAGAATTTTGAGTTTCTTTTTTGCACATATAATTCTTGTAAAAACTGTAATCAATTTGCCAAATTTAGCTCTCATATAAGTCCAAATGACAAAAACAGCTTAAATATATAAGTTTTTAGAAAATGTTTGTATGATGGCAAATATTTGTCTGTATACAGGAAAACGAACATCTTTGACCTTATAGCACTTGACCGACTATAACACTTTCTTACTTGTTTTTTTTTAAGTTTGGTATTGAAATTATAAGAAATCGATACACATTTGATTCGTTAAGGCGTGTCTGTCTGCCTATAAGTTAACATATCGAATTTTATGTATATCGGTCCATATTTGACCATAGATCTCAAATAAGTGCACCCTCGGAAACTAGTTAAAAGCTAATAAATACCAAATTATAATAACTATGACGACAGAATTTAGTACACAGGACGACAGAATTTAGTTCCAGGCCACGTGTAAAATTTTATAGAAGTCGGTCTACTTTTACATATAAAGAGTATTCTAAAAAAAATATGCATTTACTATTTTAGACAAAATTTATCCATAGTGCAAGAAATAATTTATTTTTTGATCAAGTTAGTTTCTATAGATATGTCAGATACTATTATTCATGATTTAATAATTCTGAAGGTTGTTCCATTCTCTCTTTTTGTCGCCATGATAACTTTCTGACGTTTGTTAGGATAGTAAAAGTTTGTGCTACCATATTTTTGCCGACAATTCCACTTTTCCAATATTTTATGATAACAAAATTTATGTAAGTATATATGTCTTTATGCATAAAAAACTTACGAATATTTACGAAAAAGCTTCAATAAATAATCATACAATTTGTTTCTACTATATTTCTTTAATATTGAATGCCTTCATTATATGCTTAACTTCAAAATTACACATTTTTGATAATTAATCCCAATGTATTACGTACCCCTTTTCTTAATGTGGCAACGTTTTTCTTTCAATTGCTTTCAAATATCAAACTTCAAAAACCTAATAAACTTCAAAATAATTTTGAAGAGAGAGAATGAAACTTCCTTGTTATTATTATTTCATGCTATTATTTTAGAAATTATTAATTTTCAATAGTTATTTCAATCAAAATGGACTGCGAAAAAAAAGTTCGTGAAAATATAATTAAAACTTTTCAAAAAAATCCGTCATGGACTTTTAAAAAAATAGCTAAAAATTTGAAAGTTGACCCTCGAACGGTTTCTAATGCCATCAGACGGTATAAGGAAAACCTGAGCATTGAAAGAAAGAAGTCGAGCGACTCTTTCGAAGAGCGCCTAACACTTCTTTAAGAAAAGCAGCTCGTACGGTGAAATGTTCTACGAATTTTGCACATAGAGTCAAAGCTTATGCTGGACTGAAGACATACAAAGTCCAAAAGGTTCCAGATCGCAATGCTATAAAGAACTTAGAAGCAAAAAAACGAGCGAAAAAATTGAAGTCTGATTTTATAAAAAAAATACACCTGTTGTGTGATGGATGATGAAACATACGTACTGGCAGACTTTTCTCAACTTCCTGGTCAAGATTTTTATGTTGCTGATAAACGGGGCAATGTTCGGCAAGAGTTTCGCACAAAAAAACAAACAAAATTCCCTAAGAAGTTTCTCGTGTGGCAAGCTATTTGCAGTTGTGGCAAAAGAAGTAAAGTATTTGTGGCATCTGGCACAATAAACACAGAAATTTATATAAAAGAGTGCCTACAAAAGCGGTTGTTACCCTTTTTAAGAGAGCACAGAGTGACTATATTTTTTTGGCCCGATTTGGCATCATGCCATTATGGAAAAAAGGCACTTGAGTGGTACTCAAAGAATAATGTCATTTTTGTACCACGGGAGGCAAATCCACCTAACTGTCCAGAACTTCGGCCTGTGGAAAGGTATTGGGCTCTGGTAAAAAAGGAATTGAAGAACACAGGAAAGATTTCCAAGAACATGTCCGATTTTAAGCGCAGGTGGAACACATGCTCCAAAAAGGTATCAGAAGCAACTGTAAAATCTTTAATGGGAGGGTTTCCGAAAAAAGTCGACAATTTTGCAAAACCCGAGTACTAAGTAAACATTTTAATGCTAAATGATTTTATATAATATGTCATTATATTTGCGTATTTTGTAGAGTTTTTATATTAAAAGGTTTGATTTTTATTTAAGAAAATCCAACTACAAATTTTATTTAGAGCACTCTTTATCTTCGGAGATATGTGAGATATGTTTATAAAATTAACAAAACTTGATGATGGAAATACAAGATTCGGCATAGCCAAAAGAATTGCTGTGTTACATAACCCAAAACCGCTTGAAACAGTAAGACAAAATAAGACCTTACACCATACACGCCTTAGGATTAAGACCATACATTTAAATTCATATAACCCGAACATTTTAATGGTCATGTCTATTCTGTAAAAGAGTTGAAAGCCTGAATCGGTTGGTAAATGAGCATTTATGTGGTTCTTAATAATGAAAAGTAGCATTCATGTAATAGCAGAAATCTTATTCTAGTCTGCAGTTTTAATTTAAGAATCTTTAGTTAACATTTCAGAAAAAAAGAAAGTAAAAATGATTATGATTTTTTGAATCCACAAGATAAAAGAGCAATGTAGAACAAAGTCAAATATCTCGATAACATGCCAATTTTCTGAAAGTCTCAATCTGATTAAGATTGAAAAATTTTAATATTTTGGATGGTAAATGACCATTAAATGTGGTTCTTAGTAATTGGAAGACCACACCATCTTATCAGCTCATCATTCCAATATATTTACAGATAGCAAATCCAAGCCTGTGGTTTTAATTTTAAAATGTATAACCAACATTTCAGTGATATTGAATTTTATAGTGAAAATGATTTATGGATCCACTACTAGTAAAAGATATGTGAGCAATGTTGATTAAAGTCATACATATATCTCGAAAACTATAATAAGCATGTTTATTTTGAAGCTCTCATTATAAGGTTTCTATATAAAGTACACTTTTTCAAATCGGTTGCTTAAAGACGATATAGTATGGCTTCTTATGAATTTGAAATGGGGTATGTCTTTTTTTTTGGCTTGGGACCCCGATTTAAATATTTGAAATGGTCTACTAAGGCCTTTATGAACCATCAATCGTAAAAAAGAGATGTGTGTCAGGGCCTATGTTTTCTTAAGTATCTTTTAAATCAATTATTTTAAATAGAAATGGTGTAGTTTAATACTTGATGATATTGTTGCTGCTGCTGCTGTTGTTGAATTTAAAGCTTTTCCCTGTTTATTGGCAGCAACGGTTGGTGCTGCTGTTGATGACGATAATGAAAGTATTTTGGCTTTATTTTGGTCATACGTTTTGGGTGATCCTCTAGTAAATGAAGAGGATAATGATGATGTTTCAAATGTCGTTGCAGTTGTTGTTGTTGTCGAAGATGAATCTGTAATTGTTGCATTTTGATTTGTAGTTGTGGTTGTTGTTCCCTTAAGTGGTAGTGTTGTTGTTGTGGCTTTAGTCTTGTCATTATTCTGTTTTATTACGGCCGATTTTACTCGATTTTTCGAAATAGACATTTCACTAAAAGCCTTAAATTTTGAGAAAATATTTTTTTCATTTGATAAATATTATTTTTGGCTCATTTCCTTAGATACTCGATTTGTGTTTCATAATCCTTAAATCCTTTTTCCGTATAAATATTTTTACAAATATTAATATTTGCTAACGAGTTTCGTATTAAGAAAATTAATATTTGCTAACGAGTTTCGTATTAAGAATTTTCAGGAATTTAAAATAAATTCTCAGGAAAAGAACTGCAAATATTTATTTTTAAGTTATTAGTCTTTTTATTTATTATTTATATTTCTTTAAGCTTTTGTTAAATTAAAGTTACCTTTGTTTGTCGGTTCCTTTTTGTTCCTTTCTTTGTTTCTAACTTTGTAAATAAGTTATTATAAATAAAACAATTTAGTTTAGATTTTTCTTGTAGTTTTTTCCATTTAATTTATTTTGTTTGTTATCTAAACTCCTTATAAAAGTTGGTTATTATTTTAGTTTTTGAGCACAACATTTCTTTTAACAAATATTTATTTTCTATTCTATTCCTTCTAAAAAGTCCATGTTTTTTTTTCTGTGTTTCTGAAAATATATTTCTTTCAGTTTTTTTCAATTCGTTAAAATACTAAATATTTAGTTGTATCTAGTATTTTTATTAGTTTGTTTATTCGGGTTATATAGTTTGCTTATGGTTGCTATAGTTTACGATTCTATAGAGTTTATATCATATTTTAGTTGTTTTACCCTACACCAAGAAAAAGGGGTAAATGACGTTCAAGGTGATGTTAGTATGGAACTAAGAATAGTCTAGTAATCAGACTATATTTCTACACTCAGTATGGAGTCTTATACTTAGACTATAGTCTAATCTGAGAATTCATAATAATAAAGTCTTACCACGAAATTCAAAAGGGAAAAATATTGCTATGACAAGCTTAAAATTTCTACTTTAAGACTTTATAATTGGTTTATGAATTAGGAGGTTATAGGCTTAGGTGAGGACATTCTAAGGGGCTGTTCACATATGACGTAATGCTTTTAGGGGGAGGGGGGTATGACTTTTGTTACGGTGGAGAAATTTTGTATGCGCATTTCTATTAAAATGTGTTACACAGGGGGGAGGGAGTTAAAAATCTGCGAAAATACACTCAGGGAAAAAACGTGCTGATAATAAGATTTTCTGCTTGAAATCGAAACGTTTTCTGCTTGAAAGTAGAGTAAATACGAAAAATCTTACTTTGAGAATAAAATCTTATTTTTTTAAGATTCTTTGCAAGATCGCAATCTTAAAAAAAATCTAAGCACAGGATCGATAACTAAGAATGTGTTCTTATTAATTAAGATTAAATTCTTAATTTTTAAGAATGCACTCTTAATTAATAAGAACATAATCTTAAATAAGAAGAACGCATTCTTAATTATCGATCTTGTTCTTAGAACTTTTTCAAGATTGCGATCTTACAAACAATCTTGAAAAATAAGATTTTATTCTTAAAATAAGATTTTTCGCATTTAATCTACTTTCAAGCAGAAAAAGTTTCGATTTCAAGCAGAAAATCTTATTATCAGCACGTTTTTTCTTATTATAATATTCGTATTTGGTGATAAAATAAAACACATTTTTTATTATTTTTTTCCCCTTTCGAGGATTGTAATAGTATTCCTATATTTTAAAATTTTGATTTATTTATTTTAGATTACAGGTAGTTAGTAAAAAATTGTATCCTAAAAATACCTTGACTTCATCTTCCGTTGGAAAAAGTGTGCATATTTCTGTCAATATATCTTGGAAATCGTGAGGATGAAGTGCGAGATTCTTTTTTAGAATTTGATGTACTATAATCTGGATCAGCTCATCACGATAGTTATTGTTTAAATCTTTGTGTGATTAATAAAATTTTAGGATGTTTTTGCCACTTACTGATTCATTCAATAATGAAGCTAAATCCTATATAAATAAACGAAAATATTTTATGTTTTGTACACATTTAAATGTAAATATTAAGTAATTATCTAATATTTTTACCTTGTCAAACACTTTTTTGTTAACTTCCACATTTACAGAAGACGATGAAGTGGAAGTTACATCTGGACATTTTTGTAGCCACTGACCTACCTTCGACGGCATCGAAAGTGTATCTTCATCAATTTCAAACTAAAGGACAAAACTATTAGTGGTTTAATTTACTTTCTAAATAAAATATTAAAACCTGTTTATTTTTCCAGACAAATAATTTTTCACTGCTTTCATATACTGCAGACTTCTAAAAGTTACATTTGAGCCTGAAACAAATTAAATAAATATCATTTTTTATAAAGAAATTTACTTATGTATTTATAAATATGATGAAAAACTTACGCTGCAGGTACGGAAAAACGCATTCCAGATCGAATTCTTTCAAAAGATTTTTCAGCAACGCGTCATCGTCCAAGAAATCTAATGAAATTTCTTGTGAAGGGCAGTTCATTTCATACTCCCCATCACACACCGGAACTAAATTGCGTTCTATTGGAATATTTAAAAGGATCACTTCATTCGGATTAAGGTTTTCCATTTATATTTCTTATTAAATTTATATTTTTTCTCAAAAAATTAGTTTTTCACTTTTTCGCAACTACTTTGATCGGCGGATTACAATTTATGACAAAATACTGAGAAATTTCCCTAAAACAAGCACACAAATCTACAAAATCAAGAATACGATCTTAAGATTAGAACTTACAATCTTCAAAATAAGAATAAAATTTTGAAATCAAGATCACAATCTTAAAATAAAGAATACGATCAAAAATTAAGATTTAAAATCTTATAATAAGATTAAAATCTTAAAAGCAAACAAATTGCATGTTATTTTTAGATTGTATTCTCATAACTAAGAATTTATTCTTAAATTTAAGAATATAAATCTTACTGGCTATATTTTCAAGATTGAAAATTCAAGATTTCGCAATCTTATATTGTAGATTTTTTTTCTTGAAATCAGATCGTCATTTTTCTCTTAGTGTAGCGTTACGTAATATGTGAACAGCCCCTAAAACCATTCTCAAAGATTTTGAAACACATGCGAAATTTTGAGATATTTGCAAAAAACTGTTTTCGGGTAGGTCCTAGAACTTTAGTAACTCCAACTCTCACATTTGCAAAACGATTTTAAAATCTCAAACAGTTTTGGAAAGCCAAGAGATCAAGCTAGCATACCAGGGGCCCAAGTTCGATCCCTGGCCAGACTCACTTGAAAAATAAATTTTCAAAAAAAGCGGTGGTTCACCTCATAACTCAGCTAGCCACTGGTTATTGAGTATTAGGCTATGTAAAACTTCTCTAACTAATGCATTTGCCGTTCGGAGCCGGCGTTAAAACGTAGGTCCCTTTCAATGAGTCTACAAATAGAATTGGATGCAGCTCATTGTCTGAGAGAAGTACCCCTTGTTCTAATTGGAATGTTGTCGGGGAAGTATATATATATGTATATATATATATACATATATATATATTTATATTCTTAAAAATTGGTAAGTTTTTATCAAAAGTTTCGCTATTTTTTTTTTAATTTTTCGTAATCTTTAAAATTCAAAAGCAATTATTTCAACTTTTTTCTTTGAAAACGTATTTTGTTTTATGAGGTCTTTTAAAGCTAGTCTAAATAGAAAAAAATGAGATATCAGTTGTTGATATTGGTTTACATTTACAAAAGATATTTAACTTTTTCCAAGGCGTGCGTAGTATCATGATAGTACATAGTACATGGCCTAGTCGGTTTGTAAAAAGCTTAATAACTTTTCGATTTTTCGTCTGATTACAAAAATTAAAACCTAGTTTTTTTTTGGAACTAAATTTTCTTGTTACATTGATATAAACCTTAATGAGTCTTCATATAAGAATAAGCAATAAAAAGCTACTAAAGTCAAAAAAAAAAAAAAAAAATGATTTATAAGTGTATAAAAAACAAGTAAGAAAGTGCTATAGTCGGTCAAGCCCGACCATAAGATACCCTTAACCACTAAGGTCAAAAGTGTTATTTTTCCTGTAAAAAGACAAATATTTGCTAAATTTTGCCATCATACAAACGTTTTCTCAAAACTTACATATTTAATCTGTTTTTGTCATTGGGACTTATATGAGATTTCATTATCTTCAGATTTACGAGCAATTTAGTTTTTTGTCTCATTTACTGCGTTTTGACAGAAGAGTTTGTACGGGAACTATGGTCAAATGTGGACCGATTTCAAACAAATTTGGTAGAGTGATTTAAATTTTTACAAGCAGTATTTGTTTTAAATTTCATGAAAAAATATTGATATTTGTGCCAAATTTTATCAAATCTTATATTCTTAAACGATCAATAATTGTATATATATATATATATATATATATATATATATATATATATATATATATAGAATGGCTATCTCGAAAACGGCTCTAACGATTTTGATAAAATTTGGACAGTGGGTATCTTTTTTGATGTATAGGTCGAAGAAGAAGGGACTTTTGGAACTTTTACCTCTAAGAGGGTAAAAACGGGTAATAAGGGGAAAAAATCGAAAACGCTATGTCTCCTAAAGTAATAGGTATAGAAACAAAATTAAAATTACGTTTTAAACAGCTTTGAAAATAAGCGGACAGGTGTTTGGTACTTTTTTGAAACTATGTCCGATAGGGGGTAAAAAAGGGTGAAAATAGTTTTTTTGGCACCTTTTTAACCCACTCTTATATTTTAAACTAAAGAATATAGAAAGAAACTTGGTACTGCAATCAATAGATGTAAAAAAACATGAAAAACGTATTTGGTACTTTTTTGATTTTGGAGCCAAAATGGGTAAAAATTTTTCTTATAAATATTTTTATAATTTTCTAAGAAATTTTTTGTATAGAAAAATTTTCTGTAGAAAATTTTTCAGTTCAGTTTTCTTATAGAAAAAAATATTTTTGTTTTAAAATGACAATTTCATTCACTTAATTTTCCCCTAACAAATTTGGATTTAATGATGCATTTAATCAACCTTTAAGGAGCTTAAAGAAAAGTGATTTATCATGCAATAAAATTCTCCACACATAAACCTCTAATTGGGTTTTTGAATAAAATCTAATGATAATGAGATACATTTTGGTTAATTGAATTATGATTGAATAACAATTACACAATCAGTCGAACAAACGAATAAACAATCAATAATTTATTACAATCAATATATATTGAAATAAATTACACCGTGGTACATCAAATGCATACGGTACTTAAAACTATTTTTTTTCTATAGAAAAACTTATGCAAAGAAAATGACTCATTTGCTTTCATTAATTTTTGTATCACAGATTTTACTCTTAAGAGTTTAAAAAAGAAAATTCAATTATCTTGGGGTGAAATTAATTACAAAGATATAAAATTTATGTTATAATCAAAATTAATTGATATTTAATAAATTATATTGAATTTATAATCTGACCACCACCAGCATAAATATTTAGTTATTTCTAATGAAATAACTACAGATACAAACAAAACTAAAGCTAAATCTATATAAAACTATCATTAGAATTAAACACTTGGATATTTGCATAAAATATTAAATAAATTCGTTTTATTCAAAAATAAATTTGAGAAAATTTTCCCTTTAATGCTAAGAGTTTTTCTGTTTTTTTCCTATTGAGAAAAAAAATCAATTTTCAATTAGTAGAAAATATAAATTGTTTAGATACACAAAAACTATGTCAATATTTTCCTTTGAGGTATTTAGAAACAAATATTGTTTCAGAGTCTGAATATTCACAATTTCATGCAATTGAATGAAGTTTCTATTGACAAGGAATGCTCAGCTCAGGCTATTTATTCATCTGAAGTCATCGTCATCATCATCAGCACCTCAGCCTCAACCCCTCTAACCAATGAATGGTAAAAATTTCTATTCATAGCAAATTCTATTCCATTTATTTTGTTTATAAAGCAGCAAAATTTTCAATTTATTTATATTAATTTTAGGTTTATTCTTAGTTGCAAAAAACTAAAAGACTTAAGTGAATTAATTTTAATGAATAGAAATCAGGGGCGGAGTTTTTAAAGGTGTCCAGAAAAAAATTTACTATCAAAATTTTCGATAAAAAAAATTTTAATATCAAAAATTTTCGGAAAAATGGGGTTTTTAATTCAGAGCTGAGTTCATTATTCATTTTTTAATTTTTAAATTATTAATATTGAACATTGTTACTTTCCAATTTTATATTACAATTTTTCTTTAAAAAATTGTAATATCGAAAATTGTCTATAGCAAATTTTAATATTGAAAATTTTCTATTAAAAATTTAACTATCGAAAATTTTCTAATAAAAATTTTAATATCGAATATTTTCTATAAGAAATATTAATATCAAAAATTTTCTATTAAAATTTAAATATCAAAACTTTGTATTAAAAATTTATCGAAAATTTTCTACTAAGAATTTTAATATCGAAAATTTTCTAAAAACGTTTAATACCTGATATTTTCTATAAAAAATTTTAATATCGAAAATTTTCTATAAAAAAATTTAATATCGAAAATTTTCTATAAACAAATTTCATATCGAAAATTTTCTATAAAAACTTTCATTTCTAAAATTTTCTTTAAAAATTTAATACTGAAAATTTTTTATAAAAAATTTTAATATCTAAAATTTTCTGTAAAAAATTTTGATTTCAAAAATTTTTAATAAAAAAATTTTTATATCGAAAATTTTCTATAAAAAATTTTTTTATCGAAAATTTTCTATAAATTTTTTTATCGAAAATTTTTTATAAAATATTTTAATATCGAAAATTTTATATAAAAAATTGGCACCAAAAAAGTACCAAATATACATATGGAACTTTTAGAAATTAGGGAATAAAAAGGGGGAAAAATTAGTATTATTTTAAACAAATGAATGTTTGTCTGTATGTATGTTCTTTATAGAATAGTAAACTGTGAATTTGATTGTGTTATGCTCTTTAGCGAAGATGTTGCGGATAAGCCGGCGAAGGTTTTAAAGTTGATAAGACTAATTTCCGACAGATGGCGCCACTGAAAATTACTAAAAATTAATTAAATCGTAAACTGTACATTTGATCATGCTATGATCTTTAGCAAAGTTGTAGCGCATGAGCCGACGAAGGCTTTTTAGTTGGTATGAATAATTTCCGACAGGTGGCGCTACAGAAACTTACTCAAAGTCAATTTAATCGTAATCTGTACATTTAATCATGCTACAATCTTTAGCAAAGTTGTTGCACATGAGCCGACGAAGATTTCTTAGTTGGTATGAAGAAATTTCGACAGGTGGCGCTACTGAAATTTACTCAAAGTCAATTTAATCGTATGCTGTACATTTAATCATGCTATAATCTTCAGCAAAGTTGTTACGGATAAGCCGAAGAAGGTTTATAAATTGGAATAAGCAAAGTCCGACAGGTCGCGCCACAGAAAACTACTCAAAATGAATTAAATCGTAAACTGTGCATTTGATCAGACTATAATCTTTAGCAAAGTTGTTGCGCATGAGTCGACAGAGGTTTCTGTTGATATGAATAATTTCCAAAATTATTCAAAATGGGTTAAACTGTAAACTATGCAAACTATGTGTTGGTCGGACAAAATAAATCAAATAATTCAAAATTAACTGAATATTTCTACAATGTCTTTCCTCTAAATTTATTTTAGCACTTTATAATATAAAATATATAAAAACTTTAAAATTTTCCTCAAAATGCTTATCATAAAGCTCCGAGCAAGGCTCGGTCTACCAGGTACTTATCTTTAGAATTGCGACCTGCACTTTGATTTCATTGTTTATATGGGGGTCCAGCCAGCCAGACGGACGGATTGAGATCGCTAAATCGACTCAAAAAGTGATTCTAAGTCTATTGGTGTACTAAAAGGTGGTTCTGAGACAAATATTTCTATGCGTTACTTACATCAGCACAAACTTGTAATACTATTTTCACCTATGGTGGTGAAGGGTATAATAAAACCGGATACAAAGTGGCTGAGCTATGGGTCCATAAGTTGACGAACCTTTTTAAAATGTTTTTTTTGCATATAACTCTAAACTTGGAGGTATTTCTGAAATTTTTTTGCACGATTTGTCATATACTCATAAAAACGCCTACAACCCACACTAGATCCCGAGTTTTTTGTTTAGTGTATCAGAGTGTAATCGGTTCATATTTGAACAATTTTAATATAACTTCAAAGCTTATGTGGATGACTTAATATACATAGTAGAGTAGCTCCTTTAATTCAGTTCTCTTATAACACTTTGGTATAGGGTATCTAATGTTTGGCTTTGGCCAACTCTAATAGTTTCTTACTTGTTTTTTTTTCGTTGCTGTCGTTAGTGCTGTTATTTTTCTGTCAATTCGAATGAAATTTTCTTTATTTGTATTAAATAGCGCTAGTGGGGACGGACAGTGTGAGAAAAAATATAATATACAAAATTTTTTTTAAAACAATTTAAAAACCAAAAATTTATTTATGATCAAATTTTTATATAAATAAGAGCTATAGACAAATTTTAATACAAATAATTAATATTTTTATATATTTTTAATTCATAAATATCTCAAAAATATTTCAAAATACAAAAAATTTTGAATTGAGTAAGACTGGTAATGTGGTATAGCAACTTTTTCTTTAACTGCTAATATAAGAATAACATGCGTAATAGTTTGGTGTTATTAGATAATTAAGAAAGTCATTCTGGAAGTCAGTTAGTGATATAGGCTGGTAATGTGGTATAGTGACTTTTTTCTCAAACTGCTGTTCTGGTGTTCTCAAAGAGTCGTTCTTGAAGTCTGTAAGTGATATATGCTGGTAATGTGGTATAGTAACTTTTCTCTTTAACTGCCAATAAAATAATAACGGAAACGCTTGTAATAGTTGGAAGTTCTCAGATAATTAAGAGGGTATTTCTGGAAGTCAATAACAAAATGATCCAACAAGTTTTTTTTCAATAAGTATACAAATATCTACAATAAACTCAAGTGCAGCTATTATGGTATACTTTGTGTTTTTTACTGAAACAAAGCAGCCGAACCAGTTTTACTCATTCTTGATGGATATTACAGTCACATGCGCTATATAAAAGTTCTAAATCTAGCTCGATAACACAAACTTTAACTGTTAGATAAAACAATTATACAATATTTCTATATAACAAGTAAGAAAGTGCTATAGTCGGTCAAGCCCGACTATACGATACCCTTCACCACTATGGTCACAGCTGTTCTTTTTCCTGTATAAAGACAAATATTTGCTTAATTTTGCCATCATTCAAACATTTTCTAAAAACATATCTTTTTAAGCTATTTACGTCATTTGGAGTCATATGAGAGCTAGGGTCAAATGTGGACCGATTATCGATGATAACAGTTGTTACAAAAATTACGTATGCAAAAAATTAACTTAAAATTCCCATTATCTTCAGATTTACGACCGTTTAAGTGATTTTTGTCTCAATTAGTGCGTTTTGACAAAAGAGTTTGTATGGGAGCTATGGTCAAATATGGACCGATTTCAACGAAATTCGGTACAGTGATTTAAGTTTATACAAGCAGTATTTGTTTTAAATTTCATGAAAAAATATTGATATTTGTGGCCAATATATCAATTCCGGGAAGTGGTACCTATGGGAGGTACCATAAATAATAGACCGATTTTGACGAATTTCAATAGCCATGGTCCCACTATCAAAAAAATGATCTGTGCCAAATTTCATCAAATTATCTTTAGAATTGCGACCTGTACTTTGATTACATGGTTTATATGGGGGTCCAGCCAGCCAGACGGACGGACGGACATACATAGCTAAATCGACTGAGAAAGTGATTCTAAGCCTATTGGTATACTAAAAGGTGGATCAAAGACAAATATTTCCATGCGTTACATACATCAGCACAAACTTATAATACCCTTTCCACCTATGGTGGTGAAGGGTATAAAAATTGTGATCTAAAAATGTGTTTCTATACATATACATTATGGTGAAGCGAAAAACAAAAAAATCGATGCTCTACATCAAAAGATGCTCAAAAAATAGTCTTCATAGATCAATGTTCCTAGGTCAATGACTAAAAAAAAAAATTTTTAGTCATATTAGACCCCATGTCTGTTAAGGGTTAAATAAAATATTTTTAATAAAACAATATACCATTCCCATAAAAGTAACTATTTTTATTAATTTGCATCGAAATTCGCCAATAAATTGATAACATTTCGTATTTTTGCCACTAAAAACTAAAATTTTGACCTTTGACCCCGATGAAAAAAGAGTTAAGCTCACCCAATATCAAAGAAAGTTTTAGTGGACATTCCTCAGTAACTGGGCAATAAAATTCAGTATTAGTTTTTTCAAAACAAAACTTAAATAAAATGTAATATGCATATACTTAAATTATGTCCCAAAATTACTTTTACGCGAAATTTTACGATTTAAAATCGCAGGTACGGCGAAACCATATGAGATATCAAACTCAACTTTTTTGTATTTTATTACCATATCTGTCTTTTTAAACATGCTGCTGAAAAATTCTGATATTTTGAATATTTTTTTTAACAAAATTTTCTAAAACTTAAAAACTGAGTTTTGAAACGATCCTAAAGAAGTCGCATTTTCCAGTATTAAAAAAAACTATGTAAACTTAAGTAAATTTTAATAAATTTTAACTATTTAATACTTATAAGTCTTAAGATGAAAGTCTTACTTTGTAATTTCTGTGCCCTAAAGATAATTTTTTTGCTGCATATCCTTAGGCGTGTTGAAAAGGATACGAATTTTCTGGGGCAAATTGCAATAACTTAAAAACTAATGCATGGATTTTTAGTTTTTATGACTCTAATGAAAGCTGATTTAGTTGTCTTCTACATTCAACTATTGGTTTTGCCAAAAACATAAATCTAACTATTGGTTGAAATTTACCAAAAACTGAAAAAAGTCCTATTTTCCCCCATACAAATGGGTTCTAGAAATAAATGTCCTATGCGCCACCTCAGGACATTGACCTAGGAAGACACGCTCCAGCCTAATATACATTAGGGTGGAGCTAAAAACAACTTTTATTGAAAATCGATATGCCTGGGTGGGAAATCGATGCACTACATCCTAAGGTGCTCAGAAAAAAAACTCAGAAAAAAAACTAGATGTGTAGTTACGCCCTTTTGCATTTTAGGTGACGACATGTATTTCTACTTATATAGATATTTTCACAAAAATATCTTTTAAATATGGAAAATATGGAAAATTTAGTTTGCCCAATTTTTGGTTCCACTGTATCCATTTCAAGTATTTCTACATATGAACATGAATGGGGGTAGTTGTATGATGATGATGATGGAATTAAAAATTGCTCAACAAATGTAAATATTTTAACTGACACAAATACGTTATTTCGTTTTTTTGTCAACATTTTGTTTTGAGGCAAAAACATATTATAAGAAAATAGCATTTTTTTCTATTTTCTTAATGAAATACGTTAACTTTTCTATTAGAACTACAAAAAAAAATCGAATAAGTTGAGTTGAGGTCAAAGGTTAAATTACATTTTTTAACTTTTTATATAAATTAACTATGAGATTCTTCAAAAGCTTGTACTAAAGAATTTTGAATAAGTTCAATAAACAAATTAATTAATTTTTAATAACATATATTTATCTTCAGTAAAATTGTTTCTGAGAAACCAAATAATTTGTCAATGCTTCCATACATCAGCGAATATTATTCATCTCAACAAAAGAACTGTAATTAAAATTGACAATATTTATAGCAAGTAACTTAACATCATCCATCCAACCATTTAAGAATTTCCTTACTTAAATATGGATAAACTTTTATATAAATACATATTTTTTTCATTTTCCAACTTTAATAATTAATATGATTGTAAAGTAGTTTTTAACATCTTATGATCATCATACGAGTATGTTACTGTTTAAGTCGGGAGTGGTCATTGGCTGTGTCAGACCATAAAAAGAAGGAAAAAAAGAATACTTCAGATAAACATACAATTTGTAATTATTTTCATGCGATAATGAGACATGTTTTCATGTTGTTTCAAGTTTCATGATAAATGAATGTTTATTTAAATTGTGGTTTTATGTCTTTACTATAACAAACAACATAAGTCCTATCTTCCTTCATTCCTTACTCTTTGCCAGACATCCAACCATCCATCCATTTGTATGTATATACGAACGAACGAGTTCAAATATTTTCCCATCATCTTGTTTTCCACTTTGACATTGAATGACTCATTAAAAAATAAATGCTATCAGTAGTAAAACCGAGTTTTCCGGACTGGCATTTCTTCAGCTCATTATTGTTATTTCTTTTTTTTTAATAATAAATTTTTTATTTTTACCCTTTAATCGAAAACATGTTTAATATGAGATGAGAAGGTAAAATAATTAATTGGTTGTTCATGTTGTTTGTAACAAATAGTGGTATCGACTTAAATTTGTACTAGTTTCTAGTTTTAAAGTCTGGGGGGAGCTTTTGAGTTTCCTAACATATTTTTCTATAAATAAATTTTCCAACAAACAAAAATAGTGTTAAAAATAGTATAAAGACACTAAATTTATATAATAAGTAATATGATAATCTGAATTACTTCTATAGAAATAAATTGTCATTATAAAATTTTTCCACAGAAAAAAATTTATAATGAAAATTTTTCCATAGAAAAAAAATTTATAATAAAAATTTTTCTACAGAAAAAAATTTATGATGAACATTTTCCTGTAGAAATAAATTTATAATAATAATTTTTCTTTAGAAAAAAATTTTATAAAGAAAATTTTTCTATAGAAAAAATTTTATACAAAAATTTTCTATAGAAAAAATTTTATAATCAAAATTTTTCTATAGAAAAAATTTTATAATGAAAATTTTTCTAAAGAAAAAATTTTATAATGAAAATTTTTCTATTAAAGAAATTTTATTTGCAAATTTTTCTATAGAAAAAATTTTATAAAGAAAAATTTTCTATAGAAAAAATGTTATAAAGAAAAATTTTCTATAGATTATATATTTAAATTATATTATTAAAACTTTTCTATACACAAATTTTTATAATGAAAATTTTTCTATAAAAAATTTTTATAATGAAAATTTTTCTAAAGAAAAATTTTTATAATGAAAATTTTTCTATAAAAAATTTTTATTATGAAAATTTTTCTATAAAAAATTTTTATTACGAAAATTTTTCTATAGAAAAATTTTTATAATGAAAATTTTTCTATAGAAAAATTTTTATAAGAAAAATTTTTATAAAAAAAATTTTCATTATAAAACTTTTTCTATAGAAAAAAAGTTTTATAATGAAAATTTTTCTATAGAAAAATTTTTCTATATTTATGTTTAACATTTTCCTGTAGAAATAAATTTATAATAATAATTTTTCTTTAGAAAAAAATTTTATAAAGAAAATTTTTCTATAGAAAAAATTTTATACAAAACTATTCTATAAAAAAAATTTTATAATCAAAATTTTTCTATAGAAAAAATTTTATAATGAAAATTTTTCTAAAGAAAAAATTTTATAATGAAAATTTTTCTATTAAAGAAATTTTATTTGCAAATTTTTCTATAGAAAAAATTTTATAAAGAAAAATTTTCTATAGAAAAAATGTTATAAAGAAAAATTTTCTATAGATTATATATATAAAATTATATAAATTAAACTTTTCTATAGACAAATTTTTATAATGAAAATTTTTCTATAGAAAAATTTTTATAATGAAAATTTTTCTAGAAAAAATTTTTATAATAAAAATTTTTCTATAGAATATTTTTATAATGAAAATTTTTCTACAAAAAATTTTTATAATGAAAATTTTTCTATAGAAAAATTTTTATAATGAAAATTTTTCTATAGAAAAATTTTTCTAAGAAAAATTTTTATAAAAAAAATTTTCATTATAAAACTTTTTCTATAGAAAAAAAGTTTTATAATGAAAATTTTTCTATAGAAAAAGTTTTATAATGACAATTTTTCTATAGAAAAATTTTTATAATGAAAATTTTTCTATAGAAAAATTTTTATAATGAAAATTTTTCTATAAAAAAAATTTTATAATAAAAATTTTTCTATAGAATATTTTTATAATGAAAATTTTTCTATAAAAAATTTTTATAATGAAAATTTTTCTATAGAAAAATTTTTATAATGAAAATTTTTCTATAGAAAAATTTTTATAATGAAAATTTTTCTATAGAAAAATTTTTATAATGAAAATTTTTCTATAGAAAAATTTTTATAATGAAAATTTTTCTATAGAAAAATTTTTATGATGAAAATTTTTCTATAGAAACATTTTTATAATGAAAATTTTTCTATAGAAAAATTTTTATAATGAAAATTTTTCTATAGAAAAATTTTTATAATGAAAATTTTTCTATAGAAAAATTTTTATAATGAAAATTTTTCTATAGAAAAATTTTTATAATGAAAATTTTTCTATAGAAAAATTTTTCTATAGAAAAATTTTCATTATAAAAATTTTTCTATACAAAAATTTTCATTATAAAAATTTTTCTATACAAAAATTTTCATTATAAAAATTTTTCTATACAAAAATTTTCATTATAAAAATTTTTCTATACAAAAATTTTTATTATGAAAATTTTTCTATAGAAAAATTTTTATAATGAAAATTTTTGTATAGAAAAATTTTTATAATGAAAATTTTTGTATAGAAAAATTTTTATAATGAAAATTTTTGTATAGAAAAATTTTTATAATGAAAATTTTTCTATAGAAAAATTTTTATAATGAAAATTTTTCTATAGAAAAATTTTTATAATGAACATTTTTCTATAGAAAAATTTTTATAATGAAAATTTTTCTATAGAAAAATTTTTATAATGAAAATTTTTCTATAGAAAAATTTTTATAATGAAAATTTTTCTATAGAAAAATTTTGATAATGAAAATTTTTGTATAGAAAAATTTTTAGAATGAAAATTTTTCTATAGAAAATTTTTATAATAAACATTTTCTATAGAAAATTGTTATAATGAATATTTTTCTATAGAAAAAGTTTTATAATGAAAATTTTTCCAAAAAAAAAATTTACAATGAAAATTTTTCTATAGAAAAATTTTTATAATGAATTTAATAACAAAAGTTTTTGTACATAAAAAAAATTTATAATGAAAATTTTTCTATAGAAAAATGAAAATTTTTCTACATTTTTCTTACAATTAAAATTTTTCTATAGAAAAAATTAAAAAAATAAAGTTTTTTTATAGAAAAAATTTTAAAATGTAAATTTTTTCACAGAAAAAATTTATAATGAAAATTTTCTATAGAAAAATGTAATCAAAATGTTTCTATTTTCTATAGCGAAAGTTTTTTTTATAGAAAAAAATGTAAAGTCGAAATTTTTCTATAACAAATAAATGCTTGTTCAGAGTTTTTCTATAAAAAAATTTAATAATCAAAATTTTTCTATAGAAAAAATTTTGTAATTAAAATTTTTCTTTCAAAAAAGTTTTATAATGAAAAATTTCAAAAAATTTTTATTTTAAAATTTAGAAAATTTTTCATTAAATTTTTTCTATAGAAAAATTTTAATTATAAATTTTTTTCTAAAGAAAATTTTTCACTATAAAATTTTTTCTATAGAAAAATTTTTTGTATCCAAAAATTTTCATTGTTAAATTTTGTCTATATAAATTTTTTCATTATAAAATGTTTTCTATAGAAAAATTTTCATTATAAAATTTTTTTCTATAAAAAAATATTAATTATAAAATTTTTCCTTAGCAAATTTTTCATTATAAAATTTTTTTTATAAACTTTTTTTATAAAAAATTTTCATTATAAATTTTCTTTTTATAAAAAATTTTCATTATAAATTTTTTTTATTGAAAAATTTTTATAATAAAAATTTTTCTAAAGCAAAAATTTTATAATGAAATTTTTTCTACAGAAAAGCTTTCATTATAATTTTTTTTTATAATTTTTTTTTTATAAATTGTTTGCAATAGAAAAATTTTCATTATAAAATTTTCATTATAAAATTTTTTCTATAGAAAAATTTCCATTATAAAATTTTTTTCCATAGAAAAATTTTCATTACAAAGTTTTTTCTATAGAAAAACGTTTATTATGCAATTTTTTCTATAGAAAAATTTTCATTATAAAATGTTTTCTATAGAAAAATTTTCATTATAAAATTTTTTCTATCGAATATTTTTATTATAAAATTGTTTCTATGGACAAATTTTCATTATAAATTTTTTTCTATAGAAAAATTTTCATTATAAAAATTTTTCTATAGAAAAATTTTCATTGAAAAATTTTATCTATAGAAAAATTTTTATTATAAAATTTTTTCTATAGAAAAATTTTTATTATAAAATTTTTCTATAGAAAAATTTTTATTATAACATTTTTTCTACAGAAAAATTTTCATTATAAAATTTTTTCTATAGAAAAATTTTCATTACAAAATTTTTTCTATAGAAAAATTTTCATTACAAAATTTTTTCTATAGAAAAATTTTCATTATAAAATTTTTTCTATAGAAACATTTTCATTATAAAATTTTTATCTATAGAAAAATTTGCATTATAAAAGTTTTTCTATAGAAAAATTTTCATTATAAAATTTTTTCTATGGAAACATTTTCATTATAAAATTTTTTCTATAGAAAACTTTTCATTACAAAATTTTTTGTATAGAAAAATTTTCATTATAAAATTTTTTTCTATAGAAAAGTTTTCATTATAACATTTTTTCTATAGAAAAATTTTCATTTAAAAATTTTTTTCTACAGAAAAATTTTCATTATAAATTTTTTTCTATATGTTTAATTAATATACTCCTTTGGCCTTGAAGTTTTAATTTCATAGAGTATCTCCAAGTCACCTTGGCCTCTTATCGCCATCCAACTCTTTGCATTATTATTATTTAAAACTGATATTGACATTGTTTAAAAATAAAATTTAAAATGCAATACAATATTTAAAACAACAGCAAATAAATAATATTTATTAATATTCATATCATTGTAGAACAAAAGAATTAAAAAGGGTTTTTGGACAGCGATAATAAACCACGGAAGAATGAATTTTTCTTTCAATAAATAATACTTGAATTAAATGTAGGGGAAATATTAAATATTGAGGCAATCATGCGGTGAGCTGCGACTATCAACACAAGGAAATTTACGCAATTCCATATTAAAATAAATAAGAAAAGTCTTATCATTAAATAAGAAAGGACAGCAATTTATTTGAAAATGCAGAAGTAATTGGAAATTGCGTTATATGTTATGAGTAATAAGCGATTACACTGGTCAACAGCTAAAATTGCATTCAAGTCATGCTATTTATTCCTTTCATCACCAAAGGTAGAGTGGGTTCTATTGGGCAGTTTTTTTTTTTAATAAAATTCACACCATTCACATCTTCTGTGCCAAATTCTGAAACTTTTCCCCCACTTCCATATTAAAAGCTAAAATTAACCAGTTGGAAATTTTTATACTTTATTTCAAATTTGATTTAATTAATTTTTGTTTTGATTTGAATTTATTCTATTTACCCCGAAATGAAGCAAAATTATATGTAGTCGTTGATTTAAATAAGTTAGTGGTGGAAGTTCGGCAAGTAACAGGGGGAGGCCAATTGAAAAGGCATAAAGAATAAAAATTCTTTATTAGGGTTATATTTAAGTTAAAAAAAATTTATTTTTAGAGAAATTTTTCATTATATGTTTAGAACTACAATATTACTCTTCATAAAATTTCTGTCCCTTCTCTGTTGGCCACCTTCTGTTTGAATAAATCAGTTTTGTATTTTTGTTTCCCACAAATATTTAATTCAAAGGCACACTAGAAAACTTTGTTATTTTTCCAATGATAAATTAAATAAAATAATGTTGAGTTTTAGTAGTTAAGTTGAGTTTAGTATTTTATAGTTTTTTTTTTTGTTTTTTGTGTTTCAGTTTTAAACTGTTTTTTGAACTTAACCTAATCTATATCATGTTAACGTTTAGAACTTTTTAACCGCAAACATTTGGTTTTTGTGTATGAGTACGACTAAAGTTATTTCAAATGTAAATATTTTCTGAACATATCTACAATTGGAAAAATTAGCAAAAAAAAATCTGAACAACAGACTAACATATACATACATACTATATAGTTTGATTTACCAAATCTGCTCATATGATATTATTAACATAGAAAAATGTGTGTATGTATTAGGAAGGTGGAATTTTATGTTTTAAGGTATTGCCAACTAAAATATGTCATTGTCGGGAGTTAACATTAATTAATAGCTATATAATTTCGTAGGTACAATCTTAATATACTAATTGTACCTGGAAATCTTTCGATTGTAGACAATCGTACGGACTTACCCCATTTTTATTTTTGTATTTTTGTGTTTCCGTAAGTTTTTTATATGGGAGCTATGGTCAAATGGTGACCGATTGTAACAACATTTGGCACACTGGCTGGTATTCCTATAAGACTTTCTTGTGCCAAATTTAGTGGACATAGCTATTACAAGTATCATATATTGGCATTCAAATGTATTTATGGTGGAGTTTAGGCTGTTTCTGTAAGTGTTCGATTTCGATGAAATTTTATATGCGCCTAGTGCTTATGTAGAACTTCTATATGCCAAAATATCATTATAGCTGTTATAATTTGGCATTTATTAGCAAATAAGCGATAAGCCTAGACGAGGTTATGCAGGAGCTTAGGTTAAATGTGAACGGATTTTGCCTGATTTCAATACCAAAATTTTTCAAGATATTCGTTAAGGTTTTACCGTGCCGACAACAGACGACAGACAGACGACAGACAGACAGACAGACAGACAGACAGACAGACAGACAGACAGACAGACAGACAGACAGACAGACAGACAGACAGACAGACAGACAGACAGACATACATACATACAGACAGACAGACAGACAGACAGACAGACAGACAGACAGACAGACAGACAGACAGACAGACATACAGACAGACAGACAGACAGACAGACAGACAGACAGACAGACAGACAGACAGACAAACAGACAGACAGAAGAAGTTGCCTAAGAACATGCAGCGGATATCGCACAATATCTTTGGAAGCAGCCAGCGTTATTTCTGGAATTCTACCAATAGATATTGCAGCTAATGAACTTTCCGTCATGTATCATACTTTAAATAATAATACCAATTTAGATAGGAGGACTTTGAGAAGAACCGAAAGGGAAAAATCCATACGTAGTTGGCAACAAAGATGAGAGAATACACAACATGGAAGATGGACCTACACTCAGAAAAAAGACATGTACTAAATTTGAGGAAAAAAAATTTCTTAAAAATAGTAAAAAAAAATCCTTATTCAGAGTAAATTTTTACTCAAAACTAGGAAAAATTGTTACGTTCTAGTAAAAAATACAACATTTAAATAAAAAATGTATAGTTCATATACTAAAAAATAGTTAACATTTTTCCATACAAAAATTGCATGAATTTTGTAAAATATTATTTATTTTAAGGAAATTTTTGTTAAAAACTAGTAAATATGTCCTAAATTTTAGTTCATCACATCATAAAACTGGGTAATATTGACTTTAGTTCAAAAAATTTGATTGAGTAAATGATTTACTGAAAAATAGTTCATAAAATTGAACGTACTTAAAATCTGGAAGTTGTTGTCGTAAATTTAAGTTCATTATTTTCCTAATTACTAGGAACATTTTCCTAATCATGAATTTCAAGTTTAAGACTTTCTGCATTTTAAGAAAAATTTATTTAAAATTAGTTGAGATAAATTACAACGTCCAATAGTATACAATCTTCTTATAATAAGTAAAATTGTAATAATTTGTTGAAAGTTATATACTTATATTTAGGATAATTTCCTAAAAATTAGTTCAGATAAATCAGAATAAATCATGTTTAAATTTATGAAGTAATTAGGATAATTTTTTTATAATGAGTAAAATTGTTATAATTTCTTGAAATTTATATACTTATATTTAAGAAAAATTTCCTAAAAATTAGTTCAAATTTTCCTAAAATTTAGTTCATATGTTGAAAAAAGTAAATGTCAATAAATTATTTTCATTTATAATTTATTTTCAATTTTAGTTCGTTATAGTTTTCTTACAAATTCCGCTTTTTTTCGATATTAGTAGTATAAAAAAAATTGTGTTATGAAAAATTTGTGCCAAAAATTGTGTTTGTTGTTTCTATCTTTGTATAACATAAGTAAAGGAAATATTAGCGATTAAATAATGCCTCAAAATAAAAGACCAAAAAATCAACAAGGAGATGAAAATTTCCTAATTATTAGTTAAAAATTTCCTCAAAATTAGTTTAAATTTTCCTAAAAATTAGTTTAAATTTTTCTAAAAATTAGTAAAAATTTTCCGAAAAATTAGTTAAATTAAAAATTAAAAATAAATGTTAATAAATTATGTTTTCTAATATTGTCTTTGTCTGCTTGTGCAAGTGCCCACGACTCAGCACCATATAATAACACTTGTAATTTTAGTTCCTGTTGAGTGGATTTCATTCCAAAGCTAAGTAAGTATGATTCTTCATTTAATTTCATTATTTACATTCGCTGCGGTACCCAGGTAGACAAATTCTTTAAAAACTCTGAAGCTATAGTTGACGACGTTCACGTGTGCTCCAATTCTAATGGACTGCTTGCTAGAAGAGACCATCAGTATTGTTTTTGATTACTAGGCCCATTTTCATCGAATAATTTTCAATACAGGAAAAGGCGGCAGTCACTTCACGCAAATGTAAGTAACATGTGCCAGTTGTATTAACTGCAGCATCACGAAGAAGTAAAGTAAGGTAAGTGTCCATTTGTTTTTCTTGGTGGATTTACCTGGTCTAAAGTCACATTGGGAGGCACCAATTATTTCGTTAATATTGGGTTTTAGCCTTGCACACAGGATGCTCGATATCTTATAAGCAATTGAAAGGAGACTTATACCTCTATAGTTAGCGCAGATGGATTTATCACCTTTATCAGAACACTCTCGGTATGTCACCTGATTTCAAATCATCCAGGAGATTAGAAGATTAGAGCAATCATATCACATTTGTACTTATCGGGTACATCCATCAACTGAATCGGGGCACCTCCTCTGTTAAGATTTTTGATATCCCAGGTGCTAAGCCTTAGATCATGATCCTTTATTCGTTTGCTGTGATCGTCAACATTAGGGGGTCGTTTTTATTCTAATTGTTTCTATTTCATATTAGGAGTTTTTTCCAGGAGCGGGTTACTAGCCTGAGGTCCTTGTTAGCTCACTACTTTAAGGATGTTAAGGTAGCTAACCAGGTGATACTACTAGGAGGTCAATGTCCACAGTTGAGATGAGAGGTTGACCAAGAAAAATCTGGGCTTTCAAATTAAAACCAACCAAAAGCGTTGCTTGGCTTAAAACACCAACTATATCATCCTGAAATCTAGAATACTTCGACACAATTATGAACTTCAGCAGCCGTTTTCTTCAAATCAAAAAAGGTTATAGGACTTCTCCGCATATCAAGGCCATGTAAGTGATGCATTATCTATGACTTTAGAACACTGTTTTCTCAGTTTTTATATTAGGGTGGGTCTTTTTCAATGTTCGACATTAGGTTGTTATTAGGGTGTTCATTTTACTCGACTTTTAATTGTTTGAGTAATCAAATAACTTGAAAATGGGGTTTTTTAATTACTCGGAAAATCGATTAATCGTTAAAAATTACTCGAGTTAATCGAGTAAAAAATTCATCTTAGAATTACTCGAGTAAAATTTTTCTGTAAACTCTTTATATGTATAAATTTTTAATACAACAATTTTTTTTGATAAAATTACAGTGTTTTATTAACAAAATTTTTTTATTTAATAGATAAGTAGGTTTTGCGACTACCTTTTACCTACGTTTACAATGGGATCATCAACTGGACTAAAGTAGGATCTAAGATTACATTATGTCCTTTAACTGAACTATAGTAGGACGTACAGTTACTATAGTAGGACCTACGATTACACAGGGAGCTTCAACTGGACTATAGTAGGTTTTACGATTGCAATGGTACCTTCAACTAATCTATAACAGGAGCTACGATTACATTAGGACCTTTAAAGAAACAATAGTAGTAATTACGAATACATTGGATACCAAAACAGGGGTATGGTAGACTGGGCTATTTATATCCAAAATTACATTGACTATATATATACTATGGATTATATACATACAATGGACTATATACACACAATGGACTATATTACAAGTTGTAATTTACAAGTCTCGAATATTGCTTAGAATTGATAATGTTAAAATCCACGATTATTTCATAGATGGAAAATTAACTATATTAAAACCCTCGATTATTGCTTTAAATTAAGTATAGTAGAATCATCAATTATTGCCTAAGATGGACCATAGAATGGTAGATAACTTATTTAAGTGGTCTTCATTTGAACCCTTGATTATAGCCTGAGACAAATTTTAGTCGTTTTATTAAAAAAAAAAAAAAATACTTACAAAATTATTGAAATAATTTTACTCGAGTAACTCGATTACTCGTGGAAAATTACTCAAATAAATCTTTATTTGAAATTAGCCATTTTATTTTACTCGAGCGATTAATCGATTTTATTTTTCCGATTAATCGAGCAAACATAACTCGAGTAAACACCCTAGTTGTTATATATTAAATATCATAATTAAATATCAAATTTAAAGAAAACCTTTAAATAACTCCAAAAGCAATCTTCTAAATGCAGTTATTGGATTTAGGTACAGTTTTTTTTATTATAATAAATTAATGGACAAATATTCAAGGTAAATACATTTTTAGATTGAGCTTTTGCGTAATACATTGATAAGTATCTAAAATTAAAAAAAATCGTATAGGTGTTTTAAACTAACAGTTAATTATAGTAGGGCTTACAGTAAGGGGCAAAACTTAACACATTATTTATTAATACAAAATCGAAAAAACTGTAGTTAAAATTCAAAAGTCATTGTTTGGTATAATTTTTTTCCTTTTGCCAAACACTTTAATTAACTCATGTTCATTGACATTCGGATGGACGAATATAAACCGAATAGGGTCAGATTGTCGGCAATGAATATTATTTGATAAAAGTGTGAACGAATTTATACCAACCAACTATTTTTGACATTTAACATAATTAAATTTTAAACTTTATTTTCTTTAATTTTTTCGATTTAGTAATAATAAAAATAAGTAATGTATTTTATTTACCCTTACTAACTGTATGCTCTAAATAAAAAATATAAAAAAATATATATTTAACACTTATACCATATTTTATATTTTTCGCAAAATGACCTTTGATTAGTTAAATTGGGAAGTCTAAGGACCTCTAGTGTTCCGTAGCCAAAGATGCCGTGCGTCACAAAGAGCGTCCCTTCCATGTTATTTGATCAAAGTAAATAACAATTTGACTATGAAAAGGCTTTAATATTTTTCAATGTGTTATACTGCAGTTAATTCTGAAGTACGATTTTTTTATTTATTTACCTTATAAAATTTGTCTTTATTATTAAATACATTAATATAAATACTTATCTATTTTCCAATAACTTACATTATGAACCAAAATTCTTTTATATTGAAGTTTATATTGCATTTCCAAATAAATAAATTCTTAAACTTGTAAGAGGATCAGATATTTAATGGCAAAGAATGGGTAATGAAATACATTGAGTCATTGCCCGCAGTTATTTAAATTGGAAGAAATTTCAAAACTACTTCATCCATTTTTTATTTCTATGACTTTTAATTTATTGTATTTTTTTGTATAAGTTGTTATTGATTCAAATTTCGGTAAAACCAAAAATACTCCAATTTTTCCCTATAAGAACAAATTTTACAGTTTAGTGGCGGATGCGACACGCCCACCCCTAATGCAATCTAAACAAAATTTTGTATAACATATTTTTTTGTAACGGAAAACATTTGTTAGGGAAAATTAAGGTTAACTTTTTAAAAAATAAGGTACACTCCAATTTTTATGTACATATATATAAGTAAATGTAAAAATTGTTATAAATATATATGTTATTTCTTATTTAAATATGTATATGTTTATGTGTTTATGTTATTTATTTTTATGTTTATGTTATTTAAAATATTTTTGTAAAGTTATGAAAAGATATTAATAAAAATACTTTATACCATTTTTTTATACTTTTATTTTATAAAGGGGATATATATATTTTAGAAAATAATTTTACTTAATTTTAGTACTTTTTCTTGTATTATTTAGGAAATATATAATTCAGATAAGTATTTAATTTAGTGAAAACTAGAAATAAGTTTTATTAATGTAGGAAATATTTCATACTGGGAATGAATATTTTACTATAAATAAGTATTAAACTTATTTATTTTCTGACTGTTTTTCTCACTTTTAAGGAAAATATTTCCTAAAAATTATAAATTTTTTATAAGATCAAAATAAATAATTTACTGAATTTTAGTAATCTTTTTCTACTATCGTAGAAAATTTGAACAAGTTTACTGCAGTTTTTACTTGTTTTAAGTAAAAATAAATTATCTTTTAACTAAAATGAAGGAAAATTTTCCTTATTTATAGCATTGATAAATATTTATCTGAACTAAATTAAAGGAAATATTTACTTGTTTTTAAGAAGTTTCAGATAAAATATGAACTAAATAATAGTAATTTTTTTTAATTTTTTAAGTTCAATTTTATTTGATTTTAGTTAAAATTTGTTTGATATAAGAAATTTTGTCAAAAACTTAAGGAAATTTTTTTCTAGGAATTAAGGAATTTTTTTACTCAATTGCTGTAAAAAACGGCTTTGGCGCCATACGACAACCATTTTTTCCTCAAATTTAGTAAATTTTCCTAAATTTTAGTTCATTTTTTTTCTGAGTGTACAAACTTATTCCTATTATAAACAATTGGATTAACAGAAATCATGGGGATATCAATTACAACTTGACCCAATTTTTGTCGGGTCATGGAGGTTACAGGAGCTACCTTTTCAGATTTGGACTTGATAACTCACCTCGATGTCCAGCCTGTCCTGACGAAGACGAAACCGCGGAACATGTATACTTTAAATGTCCGCGCTTCATTAATCATAGGCAACAACTTGAACAATGCGTTGGGGAAAACGTGTCTCCTGACAATGTTATAAGGATTATGCTTTTCTCGAAAAGTAACTGGGAACTTATAAAAAGATTCGTAGACGTCATTAACAATCTGCTTCTACAAGCAGAAAGAAACCGCAAAGCGGAAATAAATAGACTATCCTAATGAGCTAGTGAGAGTAACACACTGAGAACAGCAATTGGCTTAGCCCCCCCGCGAAGTAATACCAAATGGCAGTCCCGTTGGGATTTGGGGCCTGAAGTGTAGGGGGTGTGGTTTAGTACGTAGGCACTTATGTGAATCGTGCATTTTTTCCAACACGGGTTGGATATATCTATGAAGATTCCACACCTCCAGCGTATCAAAAAAAAAATAAGAAAAAAAAAAAAGACAGACAGACAGAAAGACAGACAGACAGACAGAGAGACAGACAGACAGACAGACAGACAGACAGACAGACAGACAGACAGACAGACAGACAGACAGACAGACAGACAGACAGACAGACAGAGAGACAGACAGACAGACAGACAGACAGACAGACAGACAGACAGATAGATAGATAGATAGATAGATAGATAGACAGACAGACAGACAGACAGACAGACAGACAGACAGACAGACAGACAGACAGACAGACAGACAGACAGACAGACAGACAGACAGACAGACAGACAGACAGACAGACAGACAGACAGACAGATAGAAAGACAGACAATTGTCAATTGCCTTTCTTTTTTTTTAATTTTTTTATATTCAGAAATTTAATATCACATCAACATTGGCCCTCTTTAGACAAAAACATCGATATATTACACTTTCAGTTTCGACAGTAAATGGCGAAGATATAATGAAAAATGTATTTTGGCAACCCCTATGTGCGGCAAAAATAAAAATTCAATGTTTTTAATACTTCGGTTGGAACTATTGAAAAACTTCCTAAGTAAAAGTTTAACGATTTTTTTAAGAGCTTTAATTTGCTGATATTAGGGTGGCACATTAGGGTGGTAGGAACTGAGGTTTGATTGATAAATACTAGTATTGGGTATCTAAGGTCAATGTCCATTAAAGCAAAATGTTAGCCTAATCGAAACAAAAACATCGGTTTTTAACGATTTTTAACTTTAAAATCCGATTGTAAATGCCGAAGATATAACGAAAAATGTATTTTTGCGACCCCAATGTTTTCGAAACTGTCCTACAATACTTTATATTCGGTGGTGTATGGTGAACTCTTTTTGCCATATAAGTCGAGACTCTCTAATGTGTACCCTTCAAATTACAATATTTGTTAGTATTGACACAAACCATGGTAATTATGATATGCCAAATGTTGTTGAAGTCGACTTTATTAACTTGTATACTTAAACATATACATAATACTAAAACGTAAAATGCTACCCTCGTTAAATTTAAAAAAATATTTTTGTTCATGTAAAATTATCTATGTAAAAAATTCTCAGTATTTTTACATTTCATAACTAGAAAAAAAAAAAACAAAATATTTACTTTAAACAAATACATACAAATATTTAATTCTTTTATTGTTTATTTAGAAAATACAAAAACAACAGCAAACCATAAACTTCATTTACATATTTATTGTTGTTAACAATTAAAATATTATATTTTTCTTGTTTAATAAAAATTTTTAAAAAATAACAGTCTATTTTTAAATAATTAAATGCAGTCGGGGATGGAATTTTGATTTTTTTTAAATTAATATTTGTACAGTCGGCTTAATATGCAAACCTGCTAACTCACTTTTAGCAAACTTTATAGAAGAGACAAAAAACTTATTAAATTTGAGTTAAATTTTTTAAAAACAACATTTTAGTATTTTTTAATGGATTTAGCAGTTTTTCTTACACAAATTTTCTATTGGTGGATTTAGCAGTTTTTCGTATCGAATCTTTTTAGACACTTAAAGACTAAAATTAAAGAAAACTTATATGCTAATCGACGGGTTGTATCTTTTCTAATACCGTATGGCTTTAAAATCTCAATTTACTTAAAAAGTGGACTTAGCAGGTTTGCATATTAAGCCAACTAATGAAGAAATATTATATCTCCTACCAAATTTTCAATCCTAAACTCCCCAACTGTTTAAATGAGTAAATACATGAATTATTCAGAATTTTATTTATCTTCATTATCTTGTTGTTTTATTAAGAGATTGTGCTAAATCAGCTTCTTCGATTTTGGCCTGACATACCAGCGGAAATGGCCATTCATGGTATATAGTGGGTCCACTGTAATCTCTTAAGGTTTCTATTAGATCATCCAGTCTTTTTACCTCCATTAAGTCGGCATTGAATTCTTTGACTTCATCGAGCAGTTGATTGACATTTGATTCGATTACCTAAAAGAAAGAATGATATTAGAATTAGAATTTTTAAAGATTCGTATTGAAAAGAAATTTGGCAATATCAATGATTTTAGTTTAGGTTAGAACAAAGACTCTTTATTATAGAGAAGTTGCACTATCATGCATTGATTTGCCGTATGGTCTTTTCGATAAGTCCCATAGAAAAGCGATAATTCTCAAATTTGGAATAATATAAACACGGGTAGGCGCAAAGTGAACAGAATAAAAAAATAGTCGGCAGAGTTGCCGTATTTTTATACTTTTAACTCAAATAGGTTTTTTTTAATGTTGTAGTTCTAACGTTTTAAAAAGAAAAAGTTTTCTACTAAATTTTTTTTTTAATATTTTTATCAAACATTTTTCTATAGAAAAATTTTTCTATAGAAAAATTTTTTTATCAAAAATTTTTTAAAAAGATTTTTCTATATAATTTTTTTTTCAAAATT
Organism: Stomorhina lunata; assembly: GCA_933228675.1. NCBI lineage: Eukaryota > Metazoa > Arthropoda > Insecta > Diptera > Rhiniidae > Stomorhina > Stomorhina lunata. The sequence continues at coordinate 31,967,317 of OW121742.1, forward strand.
TTTTTTATGGAAATTTTTTATAAGAAATTTTTTATAGACAATTTTTTTTATCAATTTTTCTATAGAAAATTTTTTTTATATAAAGTTATTTTATTAAAATATTTTTTTATACACATTTTTTTTTTCAAAATTTTTTCTATAGAAAATTTTTTTATCAAAAATTTTTCTATATTATTTGTTATCAAAATTTTTTCTACAGAAAAATTTGTTTTTAAAAATTTTTATACGGAAAATTTTTTATCAAAAATTTTGTTATCAAAATTTTTCTACGGAAAAATTTTTATCAAACATTTTTTTATGGAAAATTTTATATGAAAATTTTTTCTACGGAAAATTTTTTATTAAAAATTTTTCTATGGAAAATTTTTTATCAAAAATTTTTCTATGGACATTCTATAGATATTTTTTTATCAAAAATTTTGGAATAGACAATTTTTATCAATTTTATCAAAAATTTTTCTATACAAATTTTTCTACAAAACATTTTTCTATAGAAAACTTTGTTACAAAAATTTTTCTATATAATTTTTTTTTTATCAAAAATTTTTTCATAGAAACTTTTTTAATCAAACATTTTTCTATGAAAATTTTTTATCAAAAATTTTTCTATGGAAAATTTTTATCAAAAATTTTTCTATGGAAAATTTTTTATCAAAAATTTTTCTATAAAAAATTTTTTTACACAAATTTTTCTAAAGAATTTTTTTTTATCAAAAGTTTTTGAATAGATCAAAAATTTTTCTATGGAAAATTTTTTTTATCAAAAATTTTTCTATGGAAAATTTTTTTTCAAAAATTTTTCTATGGAAAATTTTTTTATCAAATTTTTTTTTATCAAAAAATTTTTCTATAATTTTTTTCTCAAAAATTTTTCAATAAAAAATTTTTTTTCAAAAATTTTTTTATATAAAATTTTTTTCAAAAATTTTTTTATTAAAATTTTTTTTTTAAAAATGTTTTTATCAAAAATTTTTCTAAAAAATTTTTTGTCAAAATTTTTTCTACAGTAAATTTTTTTATCCAAATTTTTCTACAGAAATTTTTTTATCAAAAATTTTTGAATAAAAAAATTATTTTATCAAAAATTTTTTAATAAAAAATTTTTTTATCAAAAACTTTTCTATATTTTTTTTATCAAAAATTTTTCTAAAAATTTCCTTTTGTCAACATTTTTTCTACAGAAAATTTTTTTTGTTCTAATTTTTTATCAAAAATTTTTTATAGAAATTTTTTTTTATCAAAAATTTTTTAATAGAAAATTTTTTTATCAACAATTTTAGAATAGTTTTTTTTTTCAAAAATGTTTCTATAGAAATATTTTATATCAAAAATTTTTGAATAGAAAAATTTTTTATCAAAGATTTTTCTATGAAAAATTTTTTATTATAAATTTTTCTATGGAAAATATTTTATCAAAAATTTTTCTATAGAAATTTTTTTTATATTTTTCTATGGAAAATTATTTGTCAAAAATTTTTCTATGGAAAATTTTTTATCAAAAATTTTTCTATAGAACAACAATTTTTCTATGAAAATTTTTTTATAAAAAATTTCCTATTAACAATTTTTTTTATGAATTTTGCTAAAGAAGATTTTTTATCAAAAATTTTTCTATAATTTTTTTTTTTTAATTTTTCTATAGAAAATTTTTAATCAAAATTTTTTATACAGAAAATTTTTTATCAAAATTTTTTCTACAGAAAATTTTCAAAAATTTTTCTATGGAAAATTTTTATCAAAAATTTTTGAATGGAAAATTTTTGTATCAAAAATTTTTCTATGGAAATTTTTTTATCAAAAATTTTTCTATGGAAATTTTTTTATCAAAAATTTTATTATTGAAATTTTTTTTATCAAAAATTTTTCTATAAAATATTTTTTATTAAAAATTTTTCTATAAAAAAGAATTTTAATTTAATTTTTTTAAGAATTTTTCTATGGAAAATTTTTTATTAAGAATTTTTCTATGGAAAATTTTTTATTAAAAATTTTTCTATAGAAAATTTGTTATCAAAAATTTTTCTATAGAAAATTTTTTATTAAAAATTTTTCTATGGAAAATTTTTTATTAAAAATTTTTCTATAGAAAATTTTTTATCAAAAATTTTTCTATAGAAAATTTTTTATCAAAAATTTTTTTATAGAAAATTTAAAAAAAAAATTTTCTACGTAAAATTTTTTATCAAAAATTTTTCTATAGAAAATTTTTTGGATCGAAAATATCTAAAAAATATAAAAATCTAAAATTGTTTATATTAGTATTTATTTCTGTTTTGAAAATTATTCCCAATATTTACAAAAATATATACCCAATGTTTACAAAAATAATAGTGTCATGGCAACAATGTTCGTTATTATATCACTTTGCTCTTTTGAAACATATATTTTGTTGCTATTTATTGGATTTTGATTTGTTTTATTAATGATCGTTTTATTAAAGATCGTGGTGTTTACGAAAATTAAAAAATTCATCGGCTGCTGGTGGTATGGGTTGCCTATTCCTGAATATAAAGATGTTGCACGACCATACATTATTTTGGCGTATGGTCCTTTCGAAAAGTCCCATCAAAAAGATAGTATACCGCTATTACTCAAATTCGGAAACAACAAATGGAGACAATTATCCAATGAGAGAAAGCTAAGGCACACACACGTGCTGATGAAACGTATCTTTGTGCTTTGATGTGTTTTTCATTGTTTTTTTATCCATTTTAATTTCACTTTTGACTGAAAACATTTTTGTATAGTGTCTTTGCTATTTAAATTTTAGAAAAAAAATTAAACCAGTATCAGTTCCTCAAATCTGAGATCTGTGATTTGTATGTCATAATTTCCTGCTTATAAATTCCTCATAACAATTCACACTGGTTCACATTTATTAAAATATCAAATTTACTTCATGTGAATTTCCATTCATTTGACTCGTTGTCAACCGTCAAATTTTTTGTTTTCATTTTAACAAACGAACGGTCTTCTCTAAACATCTCTATTCATCTGGATCCACGAGTAATTAATGACTCAAAACATAGTTCCAATCTAAGTGAATATCAAATTTTCTAACAATATGCCGGCCGGTGTTTTAGCTAATATAAATACAGTTAATAACAAAATTTAAACAACATAATATAATATTTCCTAAATAATAAAAGAATTTTACAAAAAAAGTTACTTATTCAAAGTCAATATTTAATCTTAAATAATATTCCGCCCTTTACTCACAACTAATGTGAGATTTAAAATGTTAAATAATTGGTTAATTTTTCCCCATTACTGTACTTTAGTCTCATATTACCAATCTTCTTAGTTTGAGCTCATGTTGTTGACTTGTGATTTTTTTCCTCGTATTTGTTTGTTTTTTTTTTAATGCCACATATCAACATATGACATTGACAGCGTATTCTGGTTAAGTAGATTTTACAAAAAAAACTATAGTGAGAAAAGTACAAAGAATTGGTGGAAATCAAATAAGGGAACTGCAAATATATAGACATGGAAATGTTTAGGGAAATAAATATGAGCTAGAAAAACACGATTGAGTAATATTAAGCAGATTTTAGGACAAGGCACCGAAGGTCAGGGGAAATCAAGCGGTATTGATTAATAATAACAATTTTGTGTCTAGTTTTCTATGTCCGAGACAATGTTAGACTTTCTGACGGTGATTACGACTAAACCTAATCTGTCTATATTTATCTGTTAGTATTCGAATTAGTTTTATATATACCTGGGTTTGTTTCTTAAGGCCTCTAATAGTGGATTTTAGATCTATTTCTTTCACCACCATAGGTGGAAAGGGTATTATAAGTTTGTGCTGATGTTTGTAACGCATAGAAATATTTGTCTTAGACCCACCTTTTAGTATACCAATAGACTTAGAATCACTTTCTGAGTCGATTTAGCGATGTCCGTCCGTCTGGCTGGCTGGCTGGCTGGACCCCCATGTAAACCTTGTAATCAAACTACAGGTCGCAATTCTAAAGATAATTTGATGAAATTTGGCACAGATCATTTTTTTGATAATGGGACCATGGCTATTGAAATTGATCAAAATCCGTCCATTATTTATGGTACCTCCCATAGGTCCCACTTCCGGAATTGATGTATTGGCCACAAATATCAATATTTTTTCATGAAATTTAAAACAGATACTGCTTATGTAAACTTAAATCGCTGTACCAAATTTCGTTGAAATCGGTCCACACTTGACCATAGCTCCCATACAAACTCTTCTTTAAAAACGCACTAAATGAGACAAAAATTCACTAAAACGCTCGTAAATCTAAAGATAATGAAAATTTTGAGTTTATTTTTTGCATACATAATTTTTGTAACAACTGTAATCAATTTGCCAAATTTCGAGATAATCGGTCCACATTTGACCCTAGCTCTCATATAAGTCCAAATGACGGAAACAGGTTGAATATATAAGTTTTGAGAAAATGTTTGTATGATGGCAAAATTTAGCAAATATTTGTCTTTATACAGGATAAATAACACCTTTGACCTTAGTGGTGAAGGGTATCGTATGGTCGGCTTGACCGACTATAGCGCTTTCTTACTTGTTTTTAGAAAAAGTTCATGTAAAAATTTTTTTAAAGACAAATTTTTTTAATTTTTTTTTTGAAGGTTTTCATATTAAAAACTTTTTATAGAAAAATTTAACTAAAAAATTTTTTATAGAACAATTTTGCATCAAAATTTTTTTAAATGAAATTTTTATATCCGAATGTTTTTAGTGAAAGATTTTTTCTTTTATAGAAAACTTAACATCAAATTTTTTTATAGAAAAATTTCAATCAAGTAAAAAAAATTAAAAAGGTTTATCAAAATTTTGGAACATCAAACATTTAATTAAAAAGTTTTACTGTAGTGTATTGCACTAAGAATCCCAATATATTACAATAATTTATTATTGTAAAAAAAAAAAATTTTTTCGACAAATTTCTATCAAAATTTTCTAGAAAAATATTTGATATTTTGTATAAAAAAAAATTTTCATAAAAAATTTTTTTATAGAAGTTTTTTAGAAATATTTTTTATATCAAATTTTTTTATGGAAAATTTTATATCAAAATTTTGCTATATAAAAATTCAATATCCAAAATTTTTTATAGAAAATTTTTTCATTAAAAATTTTATATTAAAATGTGTTACACCAAAACTTTTTTATAGAGAAATTTTACATCATTTTTTTTTAAATTGTCTTAAGAAAAATTGTACATAAAAATTTTTTTATAAAACAAAAAACATAACATCAAATTTTTTTATTGAAAAAATTCTAATCAAAAATATAATTTTGAAGTCAAAACTTTGTATAGAAATGTTTGTATCAAACATTTTCTATAAAATAATTTTACATCAAAAATTTTTGATACTAAATTTTTATATCAAAAATTTTTGATACAAAATTTTTATATCGAAATTTTTTGTTGGAAAATTGTTATAAAAATTTTCCAACAAAAAATTTCGATATAAAAATTTTGTATCAAAAATTTTTGATATAAAAATTTAGTATCAAAAATTTTTTATGTAAAAATTTTGTATCAAAAGTTTTTGATTTAAAAATTTTGTATAGAAAAATTTTGTATCAAAAATTTTGTATAGAAAAATTTTGTATTAAAAATTTTGTATAGAAAAGTTTTGTATCAAAAATTTTGTATAAAAAAAATTGTATAGAAAAATTTTGTATTAAAAATTTTGTATAAAAAAATTTTGTATCAAAAATTTTGTTAAGCAAAATTTTGTATCCAAAAGTTTCTATAGAAAAATTTTGTAATTAACATTTTCTATAAAAAAGTATTGAATCAAAAATATTCCATAGAAAAATCTTTAATAAAAAATTTTGTATCAAAAATTTTGTGTAGAAAAATTTTGTAAAGAAAATTTTGTACTAAAAATTTTTTATAGAAAAATTTTGTACTAAAAATTTTTTATAGAAAAATTTAGTATAGAAAATTTTTTATCAAATTTTTGAATAGATAAAGTTTGTATCAAAAATTTTGTTAAGAAAATTTTTCAATAGAAAAATTTTGTGAAGAAAAATTTGTGTTAAAAATTTTGTATAGAAAATTTTATATCAATAATTATTATAGAAAAATTTTATATCAAAAATTTTTTATAGAAAACTTTTGCACCAAATTGTTGTATCAAAAATTTTGTATAGAAAAACTTTGTATCAAAAATTTTCTATAGAAAAATTTTGTATCAAAAATTTTCTATAGAAAAATTTTGTATAGACAAATTTGATACCAAAAATTTTGTTAAGAAGAATTTTGTATCAAAAATTTTCTATAAAAAAATTTTGTATAGAAAAATCTTTTATTAAAAATTTTGTACAAAAAAATTTTGTATCCAAAATTTTGTATCAGAAATTTCTGTTGAAAAATTTCGATTAAAAAATTTTTATAGAAAAATTTTCGTTAGAAAAATTTTGTAAAAAAATTTTCTATAGAAAAATTTTGTTAAGAAGAATTTTGTATCAAAAATTTTCTATAGAAAAATTTTGTAAAGAAGAATTTTGTATCAAAAATTTTCTATAGAAAAATTTTGTATCAAAAATTTTCTATAGATAAATTTTGTATCAACAATTTTCTATAAAAAAAATTTAGGATCAAAAATTTTATATAGAAAAATTTTGTATTAAAAATTTTCTATAGAAAAATTTTGTATCAAAAATTTTGTATAGAAAAATTTCGTATCAAAAATTTTCTATAGAAAAATTTTGTATCAAAAATTTTCTATTGAAAAATTTTGTATTCAAAATTTTGTTAAGAAGAATTTTGTTTCAAAAATTTTCTATAGAAAAATTTCGTATCAACAAGATTCTATAGAAAAATTTTGTATCAAAAATTTTGTATAGAAAAATTTCGTATCAAAAATTTTCTATAGAAAAATTTTGTATCAAAAATTTTCTATTGAAAAATTTTGTATTCAAAATTTTGTTAAGAAGAATTTTGTTTCAAAAATTTTCTATAGAAAAATTTCGTTTCAATAAATTTCTATAGAAAAATTTTGGATCAAAAATTTTATTTAGAAAAATTTTGGATCAAAAATTTTCTATAGAAAAATTTCGTATCAAAAATTTTCTGTAGAAAAATTTTGTATCAAAAATTTTCTATAGAAAAATTTTGTACCAAAAATTTTGTATAGAATTTTTTTTTGTTAATTTTTGTATAAGAAAATTTTCTATAAAAAAATTTTGTATCAGAAATTTTCTTTTGAAATATTTGGATTAAAACATTTTTTATAAAAAAATTTCAAATCAAAAATTTTCTATAGAAAAATTTTGTATTAGAAAATTTCTATAGAAAAATTTGAAAAATTTCATATCAAAATTTTTCTATGGAAAAATTTTATATTAAAAAAATATTTTCTTTAGAAAAATTTTGTATCAGAAATTTTCTATAGAAAAATTTCGATTTAAAAATTTTCTGTGGAAACATTTTAAATCAAAAATTTTCTATTGAAAAATTTAAAAAATTTTATAGAAAAATTTCATAGCTAGATTTTTCTATACAAAAATTTCATAGCTAAATTTTTCTATAGGAAAATTTTATATTAAAATTTATCTATGGAAAAATTTCATATTAAAATTTTTCTATGGAAAAATTTTGATATGAAATTTTTTTATAGAAAAATTTAGCTATGAAATTTTTCTATAGAAAAGTCATATCAAAATTTTCTACAGAAAAATTTCATATCAAAGTTTTTCTATAGAAAAATTCTATATCAAAATTTTGAATATAAAAATTTTATATCAAAAATTTTCTATAGAAAAATTGCATCTCAAAATTGTAAATATAAAAACTTTTATCAAATTTTTTTTTTAAGAAGAATTTCTATCAAAAATTCTTTTCAGAAGAACTTTTATTAGAAAAATTTCATATTGAAAAT